>CAJVPS010001927.1:0-13717 GCA_910591765.1 Ambispora leptoticha | reverse complement strand
AGGTATGAAAAGATATTGAAAGATATGAAAAGTTATTGAAAGATATGAAAAGATGTAAAAGAATATGAAAGAATATCAAAGAATATTAAAGGATAAGAAAAGATATTTGAGATTATTATTCAAGTGTAACTATTTTACTAAAATTAAAAATGATCTTCTACTATATTATTTTACTATGTATATGAATATTGTATTATAATATATAATAAAAATATAGATCCTGAATATTAAATAAAATATAATATTTAAAAATAGAAATATAACAATAAATATAGTAATATATGATATAAAAATAGGGATATTTATAAAATAAATAAAAAATATAAAAATATGCAATTTTATATAACTAGGAAAAGATTAAGAAATTAAGGAATTTTATATTACTACGGTAATACTATAATTGTAACAAGTAATATTAAATTTGACTCTTGACTAATTTTATTATTAATTATTATTATTATTCTAATTATTGTATCTTCTATCAGATTCTATATAATCTAACCTACTGATTAGATCTTGCAAAATCTTAGCAAGAGTACTTTATTCACCAATTAATTAAGCTTAAGTTTGATAATAAATTTGTTCTAAAGAATTCAAAGTAAGCTTTTTTTATATTTTTTATTATTTTAATAATACTTTTCATGATATCTTCAGTATTTAAATTAATCTATTTTCAAATTTCAGATTTGAGATCTTTCTTGAAAATTCAAATTTTATATTCTTCTGAATATACCTATTCAAGATCTATTTTACTTTCAAGTTCCATAAATTGATTTATATATTCTTTTACAACTCTAATTTATTTTAATAATTCTAATTTATTTTGCTATTATTACATCTTATAAGATAAATAAAATTTAAGAATAAATTAGTGAGTGAAATAATATTTATTATGATCATCATTATTCCAGTCAGTTAATTTGAGAATAGTATTAGTAACTCTTTAATCAAATCAGATAGTAGCTAATTCTTTTAGATATTTTCTTACTATTTTAATCTTTCTTTTTTTGATAATTCTATTAGCTTTAATAACTATTTTAAAGTTATGTAACTACTCAATAAAATTCTGATTATTATCTCTAAATTTATGAATTAGAATAAGAATCTTCTCTATTTTTTGAATCTTCATAGATCAAGTTAATTCTTTAAGAGCTTGCATGAGACTTTTTATTCTATCTGACATAATTAATTCTTTTTTTAGTTATTATTTTAAGATTAAATTTCTTCAAGTATAATTATTAATTTTTCAGAATTTTTAGAATTACTATTTTCATATTCTGATTTAGTAAATTAATTGGTTGAAGATATTTTAAAATTATTTATTTCTTTAAAAACTAAGAGAATATTATTAATTAGATAAATTTGTTATTTAATTTTAATTTTGATTTTAAATACAAAGATATTAAGTAACTTGATAATTTCTTTTTGAAGTTGATTAGATATAAAGATGACTTCTTAACTATTACAATATGATAATAAATAAGTATTATTTAGTTATAACTAGTTAGAACTTATAAAATTTTGAAGTTGCAATATGTTATAACAGATGATAAATAAGCATCACATACTTATTGCATTATTTCTAGTTAGATATAAGATTTTGTTATATAATATTATCAAATAATTCTTATAAGAGTTTGTTTATTGTAAGAGATTATATAATAGTTTTAAGTTCAGATAAGAAAATTTATAAAACTTCTATTCAAATCTTAATTAACAGAAAAATAATAAAGATAGTAGTTATATGATTTGATATGAGATAAGAATTTTCAAGAATTATTTTTGTTATATTCATTGAGATATAAGTTAATTAGAAGTCTAATAAAAGAATAATATATACTTATAAACTAATTAATTATTTAAGTATCAAATATTTCAAGGATAGCTAATTCTTAAAAATAATAAAAATGAATTGAAAGAGATCTCTAGAGATTTGAAATTTACAGAAAGAGTATTAAATATTATAAACTATATTCATAAAGATAGATTTTATCAGAAATATAATCTATAATAAGTTTTGAGAGTAAAAACTAAATTATTTATAAAGATTAAGAAAATAATAATTATTCTAAAGATTTTTTAGTATCAATAATTATAAGTACTATATAAATACAAGACTAAAATAAAATAAAAACTAAGAGAAGTTATAATTATAAAAACTAAACTAAAAGTAAGATACCTAAAACTAAAGCAACAAAGGTTATAACAAAAATAAAAGTTTTAGTATATTAACTAAACTCTTTAATAGTATCTTTTTAATCATTAGATAAATAAAAAATATATATCACAATAAATCAAAAGCTTACAAGAATTTTCTAAATCAAATAAAATATACTTAACTTATTTTAAGTAAAGAACATTCACTACCTATATTTTTCAGATAAGAAAAATATATAAATAATCAAAATATAATCTATTATAATAGAAGAGATAAATAAAAGTAAAATATCAAGATAAAAATTAAAAGAAAATTACAAGATATTATTACTATTTAAGTATATTTATTTCATATTCAAGTGCAAAGATATTTATATATTTTTAAGATTTTACAGATTTCTATCTAAACTTATTTATTATTCTAGTATATAATTATAAGTTTTGGAATAAAAAATTATAAATAAATAAATAAATAATAAAATAAAATATATATAGTAAGTTAAATAATAATATAAATAATAAAATAAAATGAAAAGATAAGACATATATTTTAAAAAAAAGATAAATAATAAAAATAAATTAAATTTGTTACTAAACTATTTCTGAAGTATTTTTAAATTATTATTAAATTATTTATAAATTATTATTAATAATTATTTATTCATAATCTTAAAGTATTACTAAAATATTATAGAAATATTGCAAAAATATTATTGAATTATGACTGAATTCATAATTGATATACCAATTAAATCATTTTAAATCATATATCTTCTAAAGATTATTTGATTAGTCATAAATTCAAAATTCAAAAAATTATAAAATTAATAAAATTTATATTATTATAATAATATTATTAATAATCAATTTTGCAAAATAATAATTAATAATAATATTATAAGTAATATGATTGCTTAATAATTCTTGAAGAAAATAGATTGAAAAATTCAAAGACTTAATATAATAAATCTAATTGATATTAATAGTCAAAAAGAAAAAATACTTGAAGAAGTAATTAACTTATCAATTACTTTAGAAACTGAATTAATTAAGATTAAAGTATTAGTAACTATGAATGATAATTATAATTTTATACTAGAAAATAATTGGGCTTATACTTATAAAGCAGTCATAAGCTAAATCAAAAATCTATTACAGTTTGAAAATCAAAAGAAATAAATTAAAATATCTATTATATATTTAGAAAAATATCATAAAATTGAAAAAGAAAATAATCTATATAATATTAATAAAGAAATAGAACTTAAAGTTTTTAATAATAATAGTAAAGAAAAAATATTAAAATATACTTATGAAATAAATACTAACTTTAATTTGAGATATTTAGAATTAGAAAATCTTGTTATTTTATTACAAGAAATTAAAATAATAAATTTATATATTACAATTAAGTACTAAAAGAAATATTTTATCAACTTACTTCTAGATTTTTCTTAGCTTATAAAGAAATAAATGTAAAAGCTAGTACTATAGATACTGAATATACTGGAAATATTAAATATTAATTTATAATAATTTTAGTTAATTATATATATTATATAGTATAATAAAAAAATAACTCAAGTAATATTCTTATTACTAGTAAAAATCACAAAAATTCAGTCAGTATTAACTTATAAAGAATTTGATAATTCAGAAAGAGATCAACAAGATTTTATTTCAACTAGTAGATTTAAAAAAAAGTCTTTAATAGAAGAAAGTGAAGATAAATATGAAGAAGATAATAATATTGATTAATTATTTCTAAATATTCAAGAAAGTTTATATAAATAAATAATAATATTAGATTTATAAGTAAAAGAATATTATACTTAACTTAGTAAAGAGAAATTCTTTCATTCAATATTTAAAGAATTAAAGAGAAATGAAGTTATTAATCTAAATAAATATTCTCATATCAATAATTACTTATTAACTAAGTATTATAAATATAATGAAGATGATTAGTATTATTAATAAATAAAAATAATATTATAACTGCTCTATCAAAATAAAAAAGAAAACTCTGAGAAAACAGATCTAATATTAGAATAAAGATAATAATTAGAAGAATTATTAGATAAATATCAAGATTTATTTAATGAAAAGCCTAGAAAAATTATAATTATTTAATATAAAATTAATATAGAAACTAAAGAATCAATAGCTTTAAAATTATATTATAAATACTTATCTATTGAAAAAGAATTTATAGAAAAAAAATTGAGAGAATACTTCAACAAAATATTATCTTATTATCAGATAGTTTATGATTTGCATCTGTAATAATAATCAAGAAAAAGAATAGCAAATATAAATTTTATATAGACTATCACTAATTAAACAAAATTATAAAAAGAAATTAATTTTCTCTATCTAGAATTAATAACTTACTTAATACATTTGACAAAATATTTCTTAATACTTGATTTAGCTTTTGAATATTAGTAAGTAAAAGTAAAATCAGAAGATAAAAAGAAGATAATCTTTATTACTATTAATAATTTATATAAATTTAATATCATGTCCTTTAAATTAAATAATATATCAGTTATTTTTTAATACTTAATAAATAAAATATTCAAGTTTTATCTTGGAAAATTTGTAATTATCTATCTTAATGACACTAATATCTTCTCAAATACTTTTGAAAAGTATCTTACATATCTAAAACAAGTATTTGACAAGCTTAAAGAAAGTAATCTAAAACTTTAATCAAGTAAATATCAATTTGATAAAACTATACTTATCTTTCTAGGATATATTATTAGTAAAAATAATTTAAAATCTAATCTAACTAAAATATTAGCTATAGAACAGTTTTCTAGATCAATAAATCTAATTATTTTAAGAGAATTTCTTGACTTAATCTCTTATTACAAATGCTTTATAAAAAACTTTGCAAAAATAATAGTATTTTTAAATTAATTAATAAGAAAAGATCAATCTTTTAAATAATTTATTAAATATCAAAAAGTATTTGAAGAATTGAAAAATAGATTAATTACTATATCTATATTAATCTATTCAGATTTTAAAAACTATATATTGATACTTCTAGTTTTGAATTAGAAGTAGTTTTGATATAAAAAGATAAGAAAGACATAGAATATATAATTATTTATACTAGCAAAAAAACAAATAATACTAAGAAAAATTATTATACTATTGAATTAGAGTATTTAATAGTAGTTTAAATAATATAATTATTGAAATTATATTTATATTCTAATATTTCTTTTACTCTGATAACTGATTATAATACTTTAAAGAATTTATTTAATAAATTAAAAATTTCTAGAAGACTTGTATGTTAAATTTTAATTCTAAAGAACTATAACTTCAAGATTAAATATCATAAAGATTAAATTCACTTTAATATAGATCTTTTATCTAGATATTTCTAATTAGAATTAACTTAGATATAAAAGAAATAGAAAATATATTATAAAAATTACTTAATAACTAATTGATATACTCTTATCTAATTATCTAACTTAAATATAATAGAATTATTTAAATATTTGCAATTCACTATTTACTTGGATATTCTAGTTATATCAGAAGAAATACTAGAAAATAATTATCAAAAGCTCAAAAATAAAGTAAAACTATACTTAATAAAGAAAGAAATCTTATACAGATATAATAAGAAGAAATCAGAATAATCTTTAAAATGATTAAAGTTAATGAAATAAAAAAAAGTGTTATTTAATAATTATATAATAATATATACTAAATATTTTGATATTGAAATAACTTATCATAAAATCACTCAAAATTATTATTAGTCTAAGATATATTTTAATATTAAAAATTATATAAAAATATATAATATATTAATATAAAAAAACTAGAAGAAATAATATACTATATTTAATAAAAAGTAAAGAATCTTTTAAAAAAATAGAAATAGATCTAATTAAATTCTCATATCAATAAAAGATAATTATAAGTATATAGTAGTTACTATAAATTATTATATAAAATAGACAAAAACAAGATCAATCTTAAATAGTTTAGTAGAAATAATAGTATTATTTCTATATAAAGATATTTTTTATAAATATAATTTTTCAAAAAAAATAATATCAGATAGAGAAATAATCTTCATTAATAAATTAATAAAAGAATTATTTGAAAAATACTAAATTAAATATCATCTATTAATATTATATTATTCTCAAACTAATGAGCTTATAGAAAGATTAAATAGAATATTATGTGATATTATTAGAAAGTTAATTTAACTATATAAAAAAGAATGAGATATATATATATTTTTAGTACTTTTTACTTATAAAATAATAAAATAAAGCTCAATAAAATTTATATCTTTTTATCTTATCTATGTTAGACAAGCTATTATATTATTAAATCTTAAATTAAGACTAATTAATAATAAAAAAGATATTACTTCAAATAAATTAGTTAAAAAAGCTTGTACTATTATAGATAAATTATAATTAGACAGATCTATTATATAATAAAATTCTAATAAAAATAAAAAGAAACTTACTAATAAGATAAAAATTATTAATTTTTTTTTATTAGAGATAAAGTCTTAATAAAGAGAATGAAAATTTAGTATTAGCATCATGAAAAATTTACTCAGAAATAGAAAGAATTATATTATATTTATCAAATTTTTGATAAAAATATCTATAAATTAAGAATATTAGATAGCAAAATTCTTAAAAATTCTTATAATAATGATTATCTAAAACTATATCTTGAGAATAATAAATTGGAATCTAGAATTATCATAGAAAACTAAATACTTCTAGTTCTGACAAATCAGATTTTAATATTGATAAGTCATAACTTTTACTAGTATAAAGAACTAATCAAATAAAAGTAAAACTCTATTAATTTTATAGTAAATCAAATAATCAATATATCTGCTCAAAATCTTACTATCTTATTAATAGAAAAATACTATTATTTAAAAAGTTATTATTCAAAATACATCACTCATAATTAACTCTTTAAAATATTATATATTTATAATTCTAAATATTAAGATAACTTTTCTTATACTAGTTATTAATATTATTAATATCTGAAAGTTGAAAAAATTATTCTAACTGAAAATTGATTAGAATAATAATATCAAGATTACTAATACAATTTGTAAAATTATTATTACTATTGATATAAAAATAGAAAAAGAATGAATTATAAAGATTGTAAATTATATTTTATCAATAATAAAGTAAAAAAGTTTATTATTAATCTTATAAAAGAAGATAAAGAAAAGATTACTCATTTATAAATTAATTTTCAAAAAGAAAAAGTTCTATCTCTAGATATAAGAAAAGAATGAAAATTTCTCTCTATCTTGAATATTATTAAAATATAAATAAGAAACTGTATCTTCTTATATTTTCTTGAGAGCATATTAAATTAAAGAAAAGAAAGTTTCTTTTTCATTTTTCACAATATTCAAAAAGTCTGATATTACTTTATAAAATATATAGTTCTAGTTCTAGTAGTTATAATTTAATCCTAAAAGTATCATAATTAATTAGTATTTAGAATATGAAGCTATTTAACCTATTAATTATTAGTTAGATAATCAAAAATATAATAAAAAATAATAACTTATTTTTAGTTCAAGAAATAAACAAGAAAGCTAATAAAACTATTAATGAAGTTACTAATAAATAAGAATAAGATATGATTAGTATTTCATGAATTATAATAACCAATAGAAATAAGAATAATAAGAAAAATAATAATATTATATTACAATTATTCTTTGTATTATCTGACTCTTGAAATTTTAAATTTCAAGAAAGAAAAATAATATATTAATATTTTATATAATCAGATAATGTATACTTAATAATATAATAATAATAATATAGATAAAGTAAATATAAAGAACTGAAAAATAATAGAAGAAATAATATTTTTTAAGTTAATAACAGAATGAACTCATCTAGTAATAAAGAAAAATAAAGAGTAAATATTAATAATGAAAGAATATTATTATTTTTATCAAATTAGTAAAATTTATAGAATAACTATATCATTATTAGTAATAAAATAAATGATAAAAAAGTATAGTTTGATTATAAAAATAGAGAAAAATTTAATAGTAGAATAATAAACAGATATAAAAATTAAATTAATATAAAAAGTACTAATAAAAATTGTGTGACTGAATAATTATTTAATATGATATAAGATTATATTAACTTCTAGATTAGTAATAATATGACTAAAATTATAGAATTATACACTATAATATAAAAATTATATATAAAAATTAGCTTGTATTACAAATTTATTTATCTGAAAAATCTCTTTTTATATAATCTTTCTAGAAAATATATTAATTCAGAATTTTTATAATTCAAATTAATTATATTATATTATTCTTTAATTAAGCTTATTTATAAAATATAATTTATTATAAATAATTTCTATTTAATTACTTAGTAAAATCTATTTTTTACTTATTTATTCAAATTTTTTTAAAATATCATTACTTTACAAATCAAGAACAAAGATTATTTTGATTAACATAGTATTAAAAATAATAATAACAATATCTTTTAACAAAAATATAAATTTTGATATACTTTAAACTGATCAAGAAATTATTAATACTATAATAAGTACAAATTTAATCAGAAAAAAACTATTTCTTTATCACAAACTCAGTCATATTATAACTGGAAATATATCATCATGATATTAAAAGATTATTATTAGAACTAATAAATTATTTTATTATATTTTAGAATAATCAATCTTAAGCTTAAGAATATTATTATTAATAAAACTTGAAAGAATGATAAATAATAACTTTAAAAAATTATTAAGCTTAGTAGAAATCTGATATTTAACTTTAAATTTTGTAGAGTAAAATACTAATAAAGAGAATTCTATTATAATATAAACTTTTAGTAAAATATAATTAGTTATATATTATTAATTATTTTATATCATAACATGATTAGATAAATAATTACTTATATCTTATTAGATATTAGCTTTAGAAAATATTATTTGTAGATATTTTTAGAAGATTTCATAAATATGATGATTATAGCAAAATTATTATAGCAAAGTTAATAAAACTATTATAGCAAAATTAATAATACTATTATAACAAAATCAATATTATAATATTAGTTAAAGTGATATTTAAATCATAACAAAACTAGTATAAGTATTATAGTAAAAGTATTATTCATATAATCTCTAAAATATATAAAAGTAATATATCTTAGCTAGTAAAATTAGATAGTTAATAAGTAGTTTAGTATAGTTTAGTTAGTTAGTTATTTAGTTTAGTTTGAGTTTTATAAGTTTAGTTCTTAATTTATATTTAAGTAGATTTTAGTTTAAAGAGAATTCTAAGAAATACAGTTAACCCTCCATAAAAGAACCCTCCATAAAGAAACAATCTCTCATAAAGAATATTATTTCATGAGACAGATGTAATTATTAGTAAATTTTCCTTTATAAAAGAATAATCTATAAAGGAATAAGAACATAATTCTGAAGAATGCTTATATTATATGTACCTCCATATAAGAATATTGCATGCTAATTGCTAGTAATATTTTATTATTATTATTATATAATTATTTGGAAAAATTAATCTAATTAGAAATATGATATAATATAAAATAAAATAAAAGTAAACAGAATTAAATGTCAAAACTTCTAACTGATTATATGCTAATAAAATAATCAAAAATGAGAAAGAAGATAATATAAGTTAAAGCTTAGAATCAAGTATATTTGGCTCTAATTCTAAGTAAAGCTTCTATAACCATGTATTTCAAATAGTAAATTAAATTACGCTTTTATGAGTAAAACTTAATAAACAGATTGCAAAACTAAAATAAGTTTTTCTTTGAACTAGTAAAATATTTAAATTAATAATGCTCATAATAGTAAAACTGCATATTTTATGTCAACAATATTCTCATAAGACAAGAGTTAAAAATTAATTATTCTTATAAAAGTTTAAACTGTAAATAGAACAAAAATAAAAATATTTGATTACAAATTAGAATAAATTTCTTTGAAATTGAAAGATTCAATCAATTTAGCAGCTAGATCATGTCCATTCTCTTTAGCTTTTTGATATCACATTAATGCTAAGTTAAGATCTTTCAAAATACTAATATCATGTTGATAAAACTTTTCAAGATTAAACTGAGCTTTATTAAATCATAATTCTACTACTTTTAAATATTAACAAAATACTTTATTATCATTTTTGTTCATATCTTCACCATATTCATAACATTATTTAAGTTAAAAATGAAGGCAAGAATCATCATATTGAAATAATTTTAAAAGTTCTTTAAATCCAGATTCCTTTATTCCTTTAGTCTTTTTATTTTTTTCATAATTAAATCTCAGAAAAAATAGAACTCTAGTACACTCAGATTCTGTAGATTTGGAAAAATATTCTAATGCTTTTATCTCATTTTCCATTGCTCCTCTTCCAAACTCATAATATCTGAAAAGATTATATTGTGCATAAGAATTTTCAGATTCTGTCAATTTCAAATATCACTCAAATACTTTTTATTCATCTTTGATTATTCCTATATCATTTTCATAACAGAAAGCAAGATTATTTTGTACTTCAGAATATCCAGACTGCTGATTTCAAATATTATTCAAATACTTTTTATTTATTTTTAATTATTTCTTTTCTATTTTTACAATAATAAGCAAGATTATATTATACTATAAAATTTCCAAATTCTATCAATTTCAAATATCACTCAAATACTTTTTGTTTATCTTTGATTATTCCTATACTATTTTCATAATAATGAGCAAGACTATTTTGTACTATAAAATTTCTAGACTCTGCTGATTTTAAATACCATCCAAATACTTTTTATTCATTTTTAATTATTCTGTTGCTATTTCCATAATAGATAACAAGATTATAATTGTACTTGAGAATATTCAGATTCTGCCAATTTCAAACATCACTCAAATACTTTTTATTCATTTTTAATTATTCCTATATCATTTTTATAATAGTGAGCAAGATTATATTATGTATCAGAATCCCCAAACTTTGCCAATTTCAAATATCACTCAAATGCTTTTTATTCATTTTTGATTATTCTTATTCTATTTTTATAATAGCAAGCAAGGTTATTTTGTACTTTAGAATATTTAGTCTCTGCTAATTTCAAATATCACTCAAATACTTTTTATTTATCTTTGATTATTCTTATATTATTTTTATAATAACAAGTAAGATTATTTTGTGCATAAGAATTTTCAGACTCTGCTAATTTCAAATATCACTTAAATACTTTTTGTTTATCTTTGATTATTTCTTTTCTATTTTATAATACAGTGGCCTACAAAAATAATGTACTACTTATATTATTAATTATTAATCATCTGACTTATCACAAAGAGTTTATTGGATATCTATTCTCCTATTCATCTATTTTTTATAGTTTATTTTTGGTTATTTTATGTGCAATAATTAATAATAATCATTTTCCAAATAATTTTGAATGTAAGTTAGAGTATAATATAATTTTTCATTCTCACACTTATTAATACTATATAAGTACTACAAGAAAATTAATATGTAATTATTCTTTTATTAATATGTATTTACAAGTATGTACTAATATAGTATTTATTGAGAATATTAAAGTGCAAACTGTTTAAATTTTTAGTATTATTTTTTCAGAATTCATAAATTCTGTATCAGGATTTCAGATATTATATCAGATCTATTTATATTTGATTTATATTTATACATATAGATTTATTATTATGACAAAAATTCTGGTATTAAAAAATAGCAAAAAAATATACCATCATTTATATGAATTAATAATTATTATCCATAATTAAACATAATAATATCAGGTCATTTTTTATTGAAATAACTAATAACTAATATAGTTTTATATATTATTATTTACATATTTATCAGATCTTTCGTGATTGAGAATTATGTGATTAAAGATTAATAATATAAGTGATATATTTTTTTTGCATACTACTATATGTAACTTTTATTATATTATTTATAATTTCTTGTAGGCTACATCTAACTTACAACTCTCTTAATATCAGAATATTTACAAAAAAAATAAAAGTGAGTTATAGTTAATAATTCTCTTTATAAGAAAATATATTAATATGCAAAAAGTTATTATGGCATAAAATATTATGATATTGTCCAGAACTTAATATTACTTACCCAACTATTTTGAAGATAGTAAAAAATAGTGCAAAATAATTAAAGGTTGAGATTAATAAAATATTTATCTGATATAAAGCTATAAAATTTCTATTACTAGAACAAGCTTTAAGCTATTGAGTAGAACAAGTAATTGCAGTTACTATTAAATTTAATGAATATTTAATTAAGAAAAAAGAAAAAGAATTCGCTAAGCTTCTTGACATATATGAAAATGAGATACAATTCTCAAATGGATAGATTCAAAAATTTAAAAAAAGAAATCAGTTCTGTATATATAGACTTCATGGTGAAGCAGATAGTATATCAATTGAACATTTATCAAAAGTATGAAGAAAGCTAAAAGAAATTATTTCACAATTTAATTCTGATAATGTATATAGTACTGATGAAATGAGTCTATTTTTTTGTATGATACTGAATCAAACACTTGCAAAATATTAAAATGCAGAAAAAAAATTAATATAGTATATACTATTAAGTTTTATATATATGGGTAATATAATATTTTAATTAATAAATTTTTATAGGATAAATCTTACATTACAATTCTTCTTGCTGTAAATTCAACTGATTCACACAAATTACAATCTCTAGTAATTGGACATGTGAAAAATCCTAGATATTTTAAAGGAATAAATATTTCAAATCTATCTGTTATCTACAAGTTTAATTCTAAAGTGTGGATGCATTTGAATATATAGAAATTATGACTAAGTTATATAAATAAGAGATTCCATATCCAAAATCATTATATACTTCTCTTAGTTGATAACATAACTTCTCATCAAATTGAAACTAGTAAAAATTCACTTCAGTTAACTAATATTTCTTTATATTATCTTCTGTCTAATATGATATTATGTCTCTAGCCTATGGATACGAATATTATCAAATCATTCAAAGTTAAATATAGATAATTATATTGTCAATATGTATTACATCAATTTAAAAGAAATATTGATATTGAACAGTTAAGTATATATTTTACATATTAATACAATATTATTATATTATTATCTTTTTTGATGAGAGTTCTGAGGTGAGGGTAAATATTAAATCTAATATTACAAAAGTACGTGATAAAAGTAACCATGTACTTAAAGCGATGTTTAGAAGAATCTTTAAAAGATTTATTAACAAGAATATATTTACTATTATTTTAAAGTTAATCTAAAGATAGGTAATGATAGTATTCTTGTTGTAACTAGCTAGAATATAGCCCAATTTCAATATGTAATTTCAAGACAGATGTAATAAACAGTTTATTAACAAGATGAATTAATAGATCTTAATCAAGATCTATTCTACAAGAGAGATTCCTTAGAATTCTCTTAA
>CAJVPS010001926.1:0-13718 GCA_910591765.1 Ambispora leptoticha | reverse complement strand
ATACTTGAAAAAATGATTTGGAAAATCAGCCAAGTTGACGCCATCAATTATAAAAAATCACGTGTGATCATTGTCCATTGTCCCATTGTCCCGATTATCGCTATGCATATCCCATTGTGGGTTATTTATTCATCTCATCGGACTTTAAAAAGAATCCCCTTTCACAGGTAAAAAAAGAGGCGCCTTTTCTTTAAACAGAAATACAATGTAATTTCGTGCCATTGTTTTTAGCTAACCAAATCAATGATTCCACATTATTTACGCGCCAAAAATCATCGTTGAATTCCCTTAAATTAATAAAAGAGTACATTGTAATAATGATGTTGATTATGTGCAAGATACGCCAGGCAGTTGTTGTATTTTACGGGCACTAGCGCTAGTCCTCTATTTCTCACTTCCCAAAGTTTAAAAAACATGTGGTACAGTATGGGAAATCATGCTCGATAGTCAGTAACCAAAATTATACCATTATTGCAAATCGGACCGAATATCGTATATATTCCGGCTTCCCCTACCTTCGAATTTATTTAGTCACCAACGTCGAACATTTTGAAAAAATGCAACAACGTCAGCTTCAGCATTCGGAGAACTATAAAAAGACGCAACCTGTCCCTTGGTGTTTTTGCAACCTCACAGCGTCCGTGGCATACACGGACAGAGGATTAATTTACGAATGCCACTATCGACACGTGAACCCGTGGCAGCAAGTCTTGAAACCACCATTCGAGAATGACGTTTCCAGTAGTCAGGTAAATTTCTCCTCAGAAATATATGCGTGCGTTCGTCGTAAGGCCAAATTTATGAGACATTGTTTCACAGCAAGCAGATATCGGAATATGTGCGTTTCACGTCCACGCAAAACCATGGTTCGAGATATTATCGAAAGCTGATCGCCCCAATCAAAACAAATCCCACCGAGAGCTATCCAAATGTCCCTATTTCAATTTGACCTTTTGCATCTGGTTTAATCTTAATAATACCTTCCCGAAGCGTTATTTTTTTGCGCCCAAATGTAACTGCGGAAAACCCGTGGTGTTGGATACTTCTAAAGTTACGGGGAAATTGATTTTCCTATGTAGGAATTATTATGATAATTCTGCTTTGCCTCGATGCTCGTGGAGTCGATGGGCGGAGAATGTTAAATTTGAAAATACCGGGTTCAATATCCATCCCTTAATCACAAAAACCAACGCAAACAAATTATTGGAAAATGGAGCGGGAAATAATAGGCAAAAGGTGCCGCTTCGGCACAACTCATCTTCATCTAATCAAAATGAGCTTGCTTCAACATCCATCACTAATTACTCTCATGTAGTTCCTCAAAATCAACATCAATCAAAAAACAAATCGACTACGAATAATAATTATCCTGTTGTTAATCAAAAGCAAAGTCCACTTATCACGCATAATAATAATAATAATAATAATAATAATAACAATAATAATAATAATGATAATAATAATGATAATAATAATGATAATGATAATAATAATAATAATAATAATTACTCTGCTGTTAATCAAAAGCAAAGTTCATCCACTACGAGCAATGCCTTCATAAATGAACAAAAGCAAAGTCCATCATCCATCATGAATAATAATACTACTCCCATGAATGAACAAAAGCAAAGTCCATCCATCGTGAATAATAATAATAATAATACCATCTTCACAATTGATCAAGAGCAAAAAACCTTTAACACCTCATCCAAATTCACGAAGGGAAAATCCTTGACAAACACATATAATAAACATTTTGTAAAAGGCAAAGGCAAATCTCCTGTATATGAATCGAACGCACGCTATCCACCGGAATCATCAACCATCACAAATTTTTATTCAGATTCAAATCATTTGGCTGGAAGCAGCTCACAAAGTTCAATATTAAATCAGCCAGAAAATCATCATCATCATCATCATCATCATAATGATGACTACCCTATAGCATTTTTAAATGATAATAGTAATAATAATAGTAATAATAATAATGATAATGATAATGATAATGATAATGACAATGATAATGATAATGATAATGATAATGATAATGATAATGATAATGATAATGATAATGACAATAAAGCGTCGTATGACACGCACCACTCTCAAATAGGACAATACGAAGAAGTTCTTGATAACAATCCTATATCTATGAACAATTTTGATAGACCATCATCAACACTACTGGATCCCAATTTCCCTACGAACAACGATACGTCGAATTCCTCATTCATAAAAGAAGAATACGAAGAAAAACTTGAAGAATTATCCAAATGCCTAAACGTAGATAAATACTCTTTGATTATGATTTTGATACACCTTTTTTTTACATGATTTTAACAAATTTATCCTCTTGTTTTTAGCTTATTGTGTTGGAATCCACGACGGAAAAACAAAAGCTTTTCGCCACTATCCAAGGATTAGAAGCGCAAAACCAACTCTTACGAGAAGAGTACGACAAAAAAATCGAACAGGAAACCCAAATCGAGGAAGAATATCACAAAATGCGGAAACGAAACAATAGGCTCCGAATCGAAAACCAGGAACTGCAGTTAGAAAAAAGCACCCTCAATAACAAACTGACTAGCGTTCGTCAAAGCAAACGTTTGCACAAACAAAAAAATCATGAGTTGACCGAGAAAGTTAAAGAGTTGCAAGGTACCCTCGATGAGTGTTGGCGATGTCGCATCTGCTATAGTGAAAATATTTCACATGCCATACTTCCTTGTTTTCATTGTGTTACTTGCGAATCGTGCTCGCGAAAAATGGACAAGTGTTGCATATGCCGAGAACCAAAAGAAAACACCGTTCGAATCTTTTTTGGATAGAGAACCGGACTCGCCACGAGATCGTATATATTGCTGCATTTCCCTAATACGATGCTCCCTCTAAATTATAGACTAATGGGCATTTACATTTTTGGACAATTTTAACTTAATAGTTTATAGTGCATTTCGTATATATTGAACATAAAAATAAAAAAGTTATTATCAATTGGCATTCGCGGGCTGTTTTCTGAGAGAGAAACATGTCAAAATACTATTATTCTATTTTACTACCACGCATAAAAAGATCTTTCAATCGAGCATTACTCAGGATCAAAAGGAATTTTTCAAAGTAGGATGGAATAATAAAAGCTCCCCTCCAAAGAGATACAAATCTTCCAATTTGCTCTAAAGTTGACGCGTTAATCAACCGCGATATTGTTACATAACCTAATAATTAGGTTATTACCGGATTTTAAATTAACTAATTGTCTCGCCTCGCATAAATCCAAAATTAATATAGCGCGCGTAGCCAAATAGTAAACGAGAAGTCGTATAACTTTCATCTGGTGTGGAATACTTTTCGCAGAATTTGATTCTTTTTTTTATTAGTTAAATTCATGTTATTTTTGTTATTAAAGATGATTGATTTTCACAATAATAAAATTCAAGATGAGATGGTGATGCAATTATTACTATAATAATGGAATTACTGTTTTTAAGTAATATCGATGATGTTATTATAGTTGTAATAGTGATGATAAAATACTTGTATGTACTGCTGGTGCTGCTGATGCCGTTGCTGTTGCCACTGCTTGCTAATACATAAATGTTTCATTATCCGGTTTTCCATAATTATATGATGAATAATGTTAATATTATATTATATTATATCATATTACATTATTAATGTTAGTCGGCACATCCATCCAAGCTATCGATATATCGAAAAGAAATTGTTACATTATCATCATTTTCATTTTTTTGTCAATGTTCTTTTCTCGCGTATGTTACCGTTTCAACAGGTTCATTCATCCAACAATCCTTGTCCAAATAGATACTGTTGCAGATTATGATACAGTTCAAGTTGTGACGACGACTCGAGGTCGTTGACTACTAACTCAAGGATGGAGCCGGTTGAAATGGAGATACATTTGTGCGCGTATGTCTGTTTTAGTATTCCCAGTTGTAAAATGCAAAATTCAATAATCGAATCAAAGATCAAATAGAATAATTGAAATAAACCGAATATTCGAATCCACGTATGAATCGAAATAAATACCTTGATGAAACTCTGATAATACATGTAAGAAAACATCCCCATCAGGAACTGACAATCCATGCGATCTGTTATACCACCGTGTCCTGGAATAGAGTCTCCCCAATCCTATGTAAACAAATAATGAATGAAACATCTTGAAAAACACGAACAAAAACCATTCAAGAAATGCAAGTAAATAAATCGATCGCTATTATGATGCATCTATAATTTACTCTACCTTTCTTCCTAAGGCTCGTTTTAATCCACTAGCAAAGTAACCGCCGAATGGTGCAATTGATGACGCAAAACACGCCATCACAAATACATGCCACTGAAGAGGCGCAATCCATACACTACGAATGTCACTATGTGTCTTTTTTTTTGAATCAATAAATTCCCAATAGCAAACCATATTAATAAGAGTTTATAGGTTTTAAAGGACGGAAAAACAGCAGAGAAATATATTTACTATTCGTCTAAACAGCCCCGCTAACCATGGTTTCAGTACATATTGTTGAGGAATGAATACTGGGTTTATGTCACAGTTTAATTCGGCGAACACATTTGCGCTAAGATCCTAATTGATGGGGATGAATTTAGTGTTAACAGAATTACGAGAAATCATATTTACTAAATATCTATGTCGGCTACGAAAAATTATTCTTACCTTTACTGGACATATCATGTAATTCCATCGCATAAGAAGATGTGCCCACTTCAAATAAAAAAACAATTAAACATTATTCATGAGATCAACGGGAGATCGAATATATAACGCAGTCACTCACCAAAAGACCAAATATGATTGTACATATCCATGCCCCAACAAATCCCTCGAATGTCTTATTTGGACTAAGCTTTAACAGCATCCTGTTTCCGAAAATCTTTTTTCCAAACAGTTTCCCGCAGACATATGCAAAAATATCATTACATATCACAAGGGATACAGGAAGTATAAACCTATTATTAATATGTAAATTGGATCGATTAAAAATTTATACATTGAACAATTATTATATATATAAAATCAAAGAGTTGAGTTCACGTACCAAATCATTCCTTCGAAAATATTGTTAATGATGAAATGACTTTGACAGACCACAATCAAAAGTGTCATGTGTGTCCATCCAAACTGTCGGAACTGGAATTGATAATGACCTTTCTCGAGGTTTGCTACAAAGACGACAAATCCTATAAATCAATACATATACATATATTAAATTTAAAAAAATATTAGTTATAAAAATTTACGTGCACCAAATCTATGCAAAAAAAAAAATGAAAAAATGAATAAAATAAAAACCTATACAATATAAAATAAATGATATAAAGCGATGGTGCGTAGCAAATGGTAAAAGAAAAGCGTCGACCAAGAGCGCCTCTCTAAAATAATAGATTATGGATTCCCCATATAAGAAATAATTTGTACTTGCAAGGAAATACCTTGAAGCAAAAAAAAAAAATCAATTAATAAAAAATTAAATAACCCATAACAGGTTCTTCTTAATCTTCTCTTACCAATTCAGAGTTCTAAACCATGGCAGCTTTTGTTCCTTGCTTGGAACTCCTAGCGCGATCACTTCTTTATACACCATTGTCTGGATAGCGACTACCAGCATAATAACCCACATGTGTCCGGCCGCTATTGCTGCAAAGAACCCACCAATCATTATAAAGGTCCAGATTGTCCGCTGTATCATGTTCCGCCAATTTTTAGCTTTGGCCGTGATGTTTTTTTCAGAGACACGCGCATTTGCATCTTCCTATTAGGATAGAAATTATAATGATTGATTATTATATTTTTGATTTGTTACAATTGTGTGGAGTATATATATAACATTGAAAAGTATACATGTGCTATCCAAGCGGTAACCTTTTTCTTATTATATTTTGAATAAACTACTATGAACAGAATATAAACAAAAATATAAGGAAAGATGTATAGCCTATAACTAAGAGTCAAGCATGAAGTTATGACAACCTCAAATAATTCCTCTATTTTCCCACAGTATGCATACATGCGTACATACCTCTGTTGAGACTCCATTAACTTTTGTGTGAAGCTCGTCAGAATTCTCGCCACTCTGTGAATGTGTCTCGCTTCCTTTACCTCCTCGTCGTTTCTTCGTCATTATTTCGCTACTTGTCTTGTAATGAGCTTTGATCAACCGTTTTTATCTCAATTAATACCACCAAATCTTATTTAACACTAATTCTAAGATAGAAAATGACACACGCGTCAATTTGACTTAGTTATGGAATGAATTCAAGCTTTTGTATGTCTCGTATCGTAAAAAGAGAACCTTGTATATGTAAAGAGGGGAGAAAGAGTCGCGTTTAAATTTTTTGATTTAGGTTTAGAGTTTTACCAGTTGAAGATAGATTGTGATGTGGTTATAGAGCTTAAATCCCCGAGTTTTCCGTGCAAAATTCCCATAAGTAACAAAGTATGTGTCTGATCAGTATTTGTCGCAATAGTATTTTTAAACATCAACAATATATGTTCAGGCCATATTTCGTGTAACGAGCGGAAAATTTATCCTCCCCCGAATTATAACTTTCCCTTAATTGTGGTTGTGGGAAGAAATTATGAACCGACTTATTTTATAATGATGCACTTATGCAAGCGTGGCAAAGTTTTGATGATGCCGTTTTTCTATAATCTATTTTTTGGTGCATGACGTGTTGAGGGGGTGGCTGTTCTACCATCAATCTTTTCTTTTATTATTTTCGTTAACGTCAAGAATTACACAGTGTCACTGGACCTCCTTTATAGTGGAGACTAATTAAACTCACGATATCATGGATAATATCCAAAACTGCCTTTAATAAAATCTACTCGATATAGTTGATATAACGGGATTTTTTTTACTAAAAAAATCTATTAATTATTCACGAGGATTACAATTTACTTAATTTTAAATCCTTCCTCTCAGAAAACATTGTTATTTTACAAAAATTCATTTTTTTCACTCTTTAAACATGTCATAATTCCATTGTCCAGCGGGTGGTGGTTCTTCAAGTGGCTCCCATCTAATCAATCAAAAAATCAAATTAAATAAAAATAACTAAAAAAACGACACTTGAAAAATAATAATATGATTCCAAATCAAAAAAATCACAACAAAGCTCGACCAAACAAAACAATGTACTCACGGCTTCCACTCTTCCATTTTAGCAGCCAACTGTTTCTCATCTTCCGCCTGCAAAATCACTTCTTCAATCTGTCCCGCACCAATACCTTTCTCGATTTCGTTAATGTCCTCGGTGGCTTCGGCAATTGACAGTCGGTGTTGCGTTAACGCTTCCGCAGACTGACGGTAGACGGCATGCTCGGGAAGTCGTGCGAGAACTTGTAGCGTTTCATTATATGTTTTTATTAGGTGCGGGCGTGGGTTTGGGTGTACTGCAAGCCCGAAGATACCGGTTGTTGTCTAGGAAATCGGAAAATTGTTAATTTGGTAAAGGGACAACGAATTATTTGGGTGACGCTTCATTTTGCTATTACCTTCTTCACAGTGCTTAGTAAAATTTGGGTAACCTTCATGGTTATATATAATGATTGGCGAATTTCATCAAAATATTGAATTTTGTATCGGATTTTCAATAATGCCGACTGGTACCCAAAAAAACCAACATCAAAGCGAATTACGATACCATATCATTAATGATAGGTGTGAATTTATATGAAACATCTTGGCCATTTTTGTTTTTAATATATAAAAAAGTTATCAAAATGTCGTTATAGAGAGGTTGACTTGTATTGCTGCTGTGATAACTACCATAATGAATGACATCAATCTTAATGTGCCTATCAGCCTACACGAAACAGAGGATTAATGTCACTCAATGCACAGTTAAGTTATGTATAGACTACGTGTATGTTTGTTAATACTAATTAATTTTCCATATGCATGCTACTTTCTTTGTGCGTGTCAAAAACATCTGGACATAAAAACCTGTTTAATCAACCGGGGGTGCTTGTGATTTGTTCATCTATTGGCATTACTCGATTCATACTCACCCATGAATATACATACTTATGTAAAAAAAAATCATCTTCCAAATTTATAAATGGTCACTTCAAAAATTAAATTCATAGGACACGGAGACACACGATAAAGATGTTGTATTCACTTACCCACACACTTACCCAATAAGAAAAAACAAAATGAATAGATAGATAGGAAATTTACCCATGTTTGTTTTTTTTACCTCTATTACTTACTATTTCGAGTGTATAATGAATATAATGTAATTATCCTCACCATCATGTGTATGCATGTAAATAATACTATAAGAATGTGTGTGATGTGTTTTGTGAATAATGCATGCATTACAAAATGGAAAGAAAGAAACTAAAAGATATTATCGATTATAAAGTTGATTTGTACTATACTACGATTAAGAAAAGAGAGAGTGGGAAGGCAATAGTGTTGTGTTGCGCGAAAAAAAGGTATACAAACCATTATTTCCACGTCGTGTGATGATGATGATGATGAAGATGATGCTTCCCAAAGATCCTTACCAAGATGAAATTCAAATTATAAATAAACATAAGACTTACCCAACCAACAAGCCTAATGAATAATAAAGGTGACGATGATGATAAAAAAATAACAATAATAAAAAAATAATGCTAAAAGAATTTTTAGAGTTCCTTTTTCCTTTGCCTTTCTTTTTCTTACTTCGTGCGCGTAGAGGAAATTTTTTTCAATGGCAATCCTTATATTAAAGGCAACATCTAGGAGATAAAGATTACTTACAATTAGTTCTCGAATTTCCTAATAAAACAAATTTAATTGACGATATTACAGTGGTCGCCATGAATAATGAGAATCGGAACGTATTATATAATTCAAGAACCACTCCTTGCATTTACTTAAACAAAATCATCGAAAATAAATCGAAGTATTGGCATTATATTTTAGTATAATTTTGGAAAATTACCATCGTATAATGCCGATATCTCAAAAAATGGCCGATCCGTTTTTTGGGTTTAGATAAATGTTAAAGTTCGTAGCATTCATTTAAGTCCAAAATTATCGAGATTGAATCGCCCGTTTTTGAAATATTGGCATTTTTCGATTAACCGATCTTTCTTATGTCTTTCGAGTTAAATTTGCGATTCTGTGGATTAATCGACCATCGAAAAATGCCGATACCTCAAGAACAGTCGATCCATTTCCAACAATTTTGGGCTTAAATGAATGTTACGAGTTATTTATGCCCAAAATCGCTGAAAATGGATCCGCCGTTTTCGAATTACAGAAGATAAAAGTAATACATTCGATTCTCATTCTATATGACGACCACTGTATAAAAACATTAAGAAACAATTATAAGTCTAGTATTACTTTCTATTGCGGAGATGATGTTAGATTCAACGACGCTCTCGCCTTCGATCCCGATCCCTTCCTTTATACCTATCTTCCTTGTATGGACTTCGTGAACGACTGCGATTACTGCGACGTCTATAATCACGATCATATCCACTGCCATGACGACTACTGCTTCCAACACCACCATATCTTCCACTACTGCTACCTCCATACCCACCACTATATCCATTACCACTGCTACGGGAGGAGTATCCGCGATAATCTCTATCGTAATTACTAGATCCATTGGCCAAAGTGCTGCCCGTTGTGTGCATCATATAGGATCCTTCTCGTCCGGAGTATTTTTGATTTTGATCTGGACCACCGATTCGTGTGCCTCCTAATCCTCCACCTTTTATATATTGTTAGAAAGAATAAATTATTTAGTAGGAAATAAGTGTGGCGTATGAAAGATTTATATTATTTATATATAGCTTACCAAGACGACGAGGTCTCCATCCTTTGACGGTTCTACCACGTTCTACATCAACCAGAATACGACGACCCAATAATTTCACACCATCAGCATCTTTGTAGGCGGCTGTTCCAATAATTATTATTTCGAATAAATTTTATTTATGTATAGCAGCATTAATATGTGAAATCGATCGATCAATTAGAAAAAGAGGAATAGTAATTTTTTACCTTTCATATCTTTTTCTCTCTCGAATTCAATAAACGCATATCCTCGAGGCTCTCCATTACTTTTATTCTTTACAATACGTATCTGATAATAACAATAAAGTAGGTCATTTAATATTATTATTATTATAAAAAAAATTATACGGATTAGTGTTTCGTGTAACATAATCAAAGACACAATACTCACATTCTCGATAGGTCCATACATTTCAAATTCACGCCTCAAGTCTTTTTCCGTGATCTCATAGCTCTACAAAATATGGCAGAGAGCAATATTGAATTAGATAAAAAATCAAAGCGTTTTTAAATATGTATAATTACTTGCGGTACTTGTTCAACTATTGAAAATTCAAACAAAACAAAAAGAAAGCTAATAAAATCAGATTTATGTTTGCTTTATGTTTTGCAATTTTTTAATTCGTTACCATCCTCGCGACGAATAATGTCTTGTACGGATCCCCTGTCACATTCATATCTTTGTTTGGATCCCCTATATTTAAAAAGAGGGAAGAAATAATTTTAGTTTATGATGGGACAGAATAATCAATCCATAGAACACGCAAGAATCCAATTAAATGTCATAAATACATTCTTCAAGTCCTTTTTTGATGGACTCTTCAGCCTTTTGTTTTTTCTCTTCAAGCTAAAAAAAATTATCCCCATGAAAAAGACACGTACGCGTTAGTGATAGATTACTACTAGATAGAAAAAAATCCAACAGAAAAGAATTCTAGTTCTTCAAATATTCGAACCAATTCAACCCACTTTTCGTTTTTTCTTTTCCTCGATAGTCTCAGTTGGCACATAATCAGGATCATAGTTTGACAAGAGATTGACGTACTGCCCAATACCCGTTATCTGACGGCCCTTTCGTTTCGTCGGATCTCGATCTAGAGGTTTTGCGTACGGAAGGGGCGGTCGCGGTGCAAAGAGCGCTAATAGGTTTGGCGGTAATTTGTCTGTCATTTTTTGTTCTGTTTTTTTTTATTAATTTATTCTTCTTGTTGGATTTTGAAACGTTTTAAGACGAGAGTAATATGGTGTTTATAATGTCGAGAAAAAGAAATAGGTTTAGGAAACAAAAGCGCACATTAAATTCATTTGCTACATTGCGGCTGGTATTAACATTAATTCCGGTTCACATTTATGCTAATTTCAGTCAGCATCAAGCTATAATTCAAGCTAAAGCACGTGATCTATAATGCTAATTAACGAACTTTCCAAAAACGAACAACCTCGATGGTTGTAAAATCCAACAACCAATAAGGATGACACAGATTTTAATCGGCCCGGAAAAAAAATCCCGACACCAAAAAAAAAAAAACGAAAAGCCTAACGCTAAACTTAAACCTAGAATTTTTACACCCTGATTTCAGTGGAAATTTTTCCGGATCGACAAAACCTGCATCTTCTATCAATATCGTGATATGTGATGATCTGGTGGCCACTTACTCAATAGAATTCAAGAAATTTTCAACCAATCATTAGGAAAGCCCGCTACGTTCTCTCAATCCTACTAGTGTATCTTAAACTTTGAAAAACTCGAAGTGGTTACTATTTATTAATCTAAAAGGACATCTAGACATTAGTGCTATTTTCATCAAACCTTGAGTCATCGCTTTTAATCTAAAGCTTTATAACAACCAATAACAATATCAACAAGAACAACATACATTTACATAGCTTGTGGTTCATTTTAGTTCTCCCAGGTAAGGCAATCCATTTACACTGTACTCTTTGTTATGGAGGTTTAACGATGCGTACGTATCTTCGATGAATTTCAAATCAAGAAATCTATGTTTTATTCATTCTTTTAGCGGTCGTTATTGCACAATTTTTCATTTTAAATTAGAGGTCTTACCAAAAGAGGAATGGATTCGGTTTGGTCGAAACGCAGGTAATTAAAAATCAGTCAATTGTTGATTGACGAGTTGGGGACTTTCTGGCCGAATGCAAATTAGCTATAAAATTCCATTAGTCGGAACGTGATTTAACATACACATAGACACGAGTTATTTCAACTTGGACGAACTATGTGTTCCGATTATTAATTTTTTTTCCAAATGAATATCAAGTAGCAATCGTTTAACCGTGAATACCGACCATACAAGTGCGACCACAACCACAATTGCAAGTGCAACGAATGTAACAACTCCAACCTCGACTACTACTTCAGCCAAACTAATTCAACTGAAACGCACAAATTCGCCAAATCCGAACATTTCCACCTCAAGCGTCATACTGACACCAACGACACCACTTGTAGGATCCGGGTTGGTCGGAAGTGGTGGTAGTTACTTTGGTAAGCATCGTGGGAGTATCGGTGGTGGAAACGTAGTCGGGATAGCCAATGATGATAAGCAAAATATTAAGGAAAAGGAGAATGGAAGTGGTGGTGTTGTGGTCAATGCTACTGTTGCCAACGGATTGGTGGTAGGATTGGCGCGTCAACAATTCACGCCAAGTCCTACGAGCGATATCCATCCGCTACATTTCACGTGGGTATTTTGGTTTATGCATCGTACACCTGGTAGTAAAATATTGAATTATGAGAGTTCAATGAAGAAGATTGCGGCCTTTTCTTCGGTGGGTTGAGAAATACATTTCCGGGTACGGACAATTATATTCATTTCTTAATCGTCTAAAGTAAAATTAATCAATTGGAATTTTTTTCTTTCTCTTTTTTTCTTTCCTTCTCCGACTCCTCCATCTTACATGCATGTAATTAACCAATAAAACATACACCTGTGGGGAAATCACATATAGATTGAAGATTTCTGGAAGGTTTATAGTCATCTTCGGAGACCTCATGAATTGCCAAATATTAGTGATTATCATCTATTCAAGCAGGGCGTAAGGCCTGTATGGGAGGTATGCTTATGTTTTTATATTGAGGAGAGAAGAATTGAGTAGAAAACAATGTGGTTTTTTAAACTTATTAATATTTTCGAAATAGGATGAAACTAATATCAATGGGGGGAAATGGATTGTGCGCTTAAGAAAAGGATTGGCTAGCAGATATTGGGAGAGTTTGGTATGTTTTTTTCCTCGTTATGATTGTTCGATTCATCACATGATTTTTTATCAAGAAAACCCTCCACCCCCATAACAAATGAAATATGTCTCGTTCACTGACATGTTCGTATATCATTTATTTACATTCGCCTATATACAGGTAATGGCTGTCATCGGTGACCAATTTGATGTTGGTACGGAAATTTGTGGTGCGGTTTTATCCATCCGCAGCTCTGAGGACATTTTGTCTCTGTGGAATCAATCCGCTAACGAAGGACGAATCAACTTAAAAATAAGGTAAACAAAAAATTGATTACTTTCTCGGTAAACATGTGAAATAAAATTCGTTCTGTTTCTCGTCTCGATGATTCACATTTTTTGTATTGTCTAGGGATACGATGAAACGAGTCTTAAATCTACCACCGGACACAATCATGGAATATAAAACGCACAATGACGCGTTAAAAGATAATTCTAGCTTCAGAAATACTGATGTGTTTCGATGAGTTTTAATCATTGATGATAGTCATTATTGCTATCATTGTCACTGTTGTTGTAATTTTTATGTTGTAATTGTTGTCGTTACTATAAAAAAAATCTGATCAGACACTTTTACTACATAACACATTTTTTACTTTACACATTATATACAGA
>CAJVPS010001925.1:0-13727 GCA_910591765.1 Ambispora leptoticha | reverse complement strand
TTTAAGAAATCTCTCTTGTAAAATAGATCTTGATTAAGATCTATTATTTTATCTTGTTAATAAACTGAATATTATATTTGTCTTGAAAATTATATTTTGAAATCAGACTATATTCTAGCTAGTCACAACAAGAACACTTTCATTATCTATCTTTAGAAAATAATAATATTTATATTCTTGTTAATAAATCTTTTAAAGACTCTTTCAAATATTATTATAAGTACGTAATTATTTTTATCACATGCTTTTATAATATTAGATTTAATATTCACCTCTATTTTAGAACTTACATCAAAAAGATAATAACTTTTTGATACCCTCTCTGTGAAAAAATAATTTCATAAGTTATCAAATTCAAGTCAGATTTAGATAAAGAATTCTCTATGAATTAAATTGAAATTAGTAGAGAATCAAAAATAATTGAAGAAATAATTTTGCAACATATCCAAAGTGAATCCAACTAAAGAGATCAAAGTAGAAAGAGAAAGACTCTTCACTCAATTATTTATTAAGTTATATCTTGAAAACTATACTGAACCTAATCAACAGATCATTTAGAATAAATTCTATCATTTTCATCAAGAAGTAATATATAGTGAAATCCAAATCAAGATAAGAAAAGACTTTGCAATCTTAATTGAAGAAAAAACTGATCTATCAATAAAATAAATACAGATATATCTCTATAAACTACAATAAAAAATATTTGAGTTTAAAGACAAGAGAACTAAATACCTAACAGAACATAGGCAAAGAAAGCAATAAGATATACCTATAGAAGTATCTAATCCAAGTCAGTCAAAGTCAAATAAAGAATTACTGGATATCTTATAACAGTTTGAAAAATATAATTTAGATATTCTTGAACAAATATTAACATAATTACCACTTAATAAATATTTAAAAACATAACCAATCACTCAAGACATATCTATTACTTTAACTTTTATTTCTCTATTACCACTTGAAGAAGAAGAAATGAGTAGAGACAAGAAGAATGAAATATTATCTTCATCAACTACTGATAATAGATTTGAAAATTTAATATATAGAATTAGAGTACTTGCTGTAGCTCTAGAAAGATCAAAGGAAGTTAATTACATCAAAATTATAGAATTCTATAGTGATACTCAAGACCTAATTGATTGGTTTCAAGACTTTAAAAATGTCTATGTTGCTAATGATATTAGTAATAATAGAAAAATTCAGATAGTAGGTACTTATTTGAAAGATTTAACTATCACATGATATATTAATGAAAAGTTACATAAATCAGAATAGTCAAAAACATAGAGTTATATTAATAATGCTAATCTAAATGCAAAAGAAACTTCATTTATATATTAATTTGAAAAGTACTTCAGAAATCATGACTGACTATATGAATAGTAATAATAATTAAAACAAAAAAAATAATTACCTGATGAAAGCATAGAATAATATGCTACAGCTATTAGAGAATTAATTAAAAAAGTAGATCTGACTAATACCTATCTAGCTTACTTATGTATATCTTATTTTATAGATGGACTTAGATCAGAAATTAAATTCTTTATAAATTCAACTTGTCTTGCTATATTAGAAGAAATAATTAATATAGCAATTACTTATGGATTTAATTTTTAATAATATAATACTATGCTAAATAGCTTATCTTTCTTGATAATACTATTAGCAGATACTAAAATCAACAAGCTAGCAGAACAAATTGAAATATCACTTCAAAATTAGAAAAGTTAGCAATTACTAATCAGTCTAATAATCAGTCTAATAATAAAAATAATTCTATTAAATATAATAATTGTGAAAGATTTAATCATATTATAAATAAATGCAAAAGTAGAAGAAATAATTATAATAATAATAATTTTAACAATAATAATAATTTTAACAATAATTTTAATAATAATAACTTCAATAATAATAATTCAAGAAATAATATCATTTGCTATAACTGTGAAGGTACTGATCATATTGTTAGTAAATGTGCTAGTTTAAGAAAGAATGAAAATAGTTAAGATAATAATAATTATAATAATAATAATAATAATAGAAAAAATAATAATAATAATAATAATAAACAGAATGCTTACTTGACTACTGAAGAGTATTTAAACTCTTAAATACATCTTTAGGGTGAGAGTGTATTCATAATCAAAAAGTTTTCAATTGATAATGACCAGCTTAAGAAATTATTAATAGAAAATAAGAAAGAAAATTAATAAACTCAACAAATATCTGTAGATGCTATGTATATAAATGGACTTATTAATAATCAATCTTGCAAGATAATAATTGATAATAGTACTATGAGTAATATAGTCACTCAATAATTTTTAAAGAAAATAGACTAGAAAATTCAAAAATCTAGTATAATAAATCTAATTGATATTAATGGTTAAAAAAAAGTACTTGGAGAAGTAATTGACTTACCAGTTACTTTAGAAACTGAATCAATCAAGATCAAAACATTAGTAACTATGAATGATGATTATGATCTTATACTAGAAAATAATTAGGCTCATACTTATAAAACAGTTATAAGCTGGATCAAAGATTTATTACAATTTGAGAATCAGAAGAAATAAATTAAAATACCTATTACATATTTAGAAAAGTATCATAAAATTAAAGAAGAAAATAATTTATATAATATTAATAAAGAAGTAGAACTTAAAGTCTTTGATAATAATAACAAAGGAAAAATATTAGAACATGCTCATAAAACAAATATTGGCTTTGATCTAAGATATTCAGAATCAAAAGAACTTGTTATTTCATCACAAGAAACTGTGATAATAAACTCATATATTGCAATTAAAGTACTAAAAGAAATATTTTGTTAACTTATTTTTAGATTTTCTTTAGTATATAAAGAAATAGAAGTAAAAGCTAGTACTATAGATGTTAAATATACTAGAAATATTAAAATATTAATTCATAATAATTCTAGTCAGCTGTATATTATACAACCTGATAAGAAGATGATGCAAGTAATATTCTTATTACTAGTAAAGATCTCAAAAATTCATTCAGTATCAACTCATGAAGAACTTGAAAATTCAGAAAGAGATCAATAATATTTTGGCTCAACTGGCAGATTTAAAGAACAGAAATCTATAAGTGAAGAAGAAAGTGAAGATAAATATAAAGAAGATAATAATATTAACTAATCACTTCTAAATATTCAAGAAAGTCTAGATAATTAAACAAAAATATTAGACTTATAAGTAAAAGAATATTATACTTAACTGAATAAAGAAAAGTTCTTTCATTTAACATTTGAAGAATTAAAGAAAAATAAAGTTATTAATCTAGATAAATATCTCCATATCAATAATTGCTTGTTAACTGAATGTTATAAATATAATAAAGGTAACTGGTATTATAAATAGATAAAACTAATATCAGAATCACTCTATCAAGTTAGTAAAGAAGAAAGTTCTAATGAGAATAATCTGACATCAGAACAAAGATAACAATTAGAAGGATTATTAAATAAGTATTAAGATCTATTTGATGAAAAGCCTGGAAAAACTATAATTATTTAATATAAAATTAATATAGAAACTGAAGAATCAATAGCTTTGAAGCTATACTATAGATGTTCACCTATTAAGAAAGAATTCATAGAAAAAGAAATTGAAAGAATACTTTAATAAAATATTATTTTATCATTAGACAGTTCATAATCTGCATTTGTAGTAGTAGTCAAGAAAAAGAATGGCAAATATAGATTTTATATAGATTACTACTAACTAAATAAAGTTACAAAAAGAGATCAATTTTTGTTATCAAGAATTAATAATCTACTTGATACATTTGATAAAGCAAAATACTTCTTAATACTTGATCTAGCCTTTAGATATTGGCAAGTAGAAGTAAAGCCAGAAGACAGAAAAAAGATAGTCTTTGTTACTACTAATGGCCTATATGAATTTAATGTGATGTTTTTTGAATTAAATAATATACCAGCTACTTTTCAGTACTTAATAAACAAAATATTTAAGCCTTACCTTGGACAGTTTATAGTTATTTATCTTAATGACACTAATATCTTCTCAGATATCTTTGAAAAGCATCTTACACATCTGAAATAAGTATTCAACAAGCTTAAAGAAAGTGATCTAAAATTTCAGCCAAGTAAATGTCAATTTGACAAAATCACACTCATCTTTTTAGAATACATTATCAGTAAAGATAATTTGAAATCTGATTCAGCCAAAATTTCAGCTATAGAATAATTTTCTAGACCAACAAATCTAACTATTTTGAGAGGATTTCTTGGCTTAGTCTTATATTATAGATACTTTGTAAGAAATTTTGCAAAGATAGCAGTATTTTTAAATTAATTAATGAGAAAAGATCAATCTTTTGAATAATCTATTAAGCATTAAGAAGCATTTGAAGAATTGAAAAATAGATTAATTACTATATCTATATTAATCTATTTAGACTTTGAGAAATCTTTTATATTATATATTGATGCTTTTAGCTTTGATTTAGAAGCAGTTTTAGCACAAAAAGATGAAAAAACTAATAAACATGTAGTTACTTATACTAGTAAAAGAATAAATAATACTGAGAAAAATCATTATAAAACTGAATTAGAATATCTAGCAGTAGTTTGAGCAATATAATTATTTAGATTATACTTATATTTCAATATTTCTTTTACTTTGATAACTAATTATAATACTTTGAAGAGTTTATTTAATAAATCAAAGATTTCTAGAAGACTTGCATGCTGAATTTTAACTCTAAAGAATTATAATTTCAAAATTAAATATTGCAAAGACCAAATTCATTCTAATATAAATTTCTTATCTAAATATTTTCAACCAGAATCAACTTAGATACAAAAAAACAAGAAAATACATTATCAAAAATCACTTAATAACTATTTGATATACTCTTACCTAATTACCTAACTTAAATATAATGAAATTACTTGAATATTTACAACTCACCACTTATTTAAATACTCTAGTCATACCAGAAGAAATCCCAAAAAAAGATCAATAAAAGTTCAAAAACAAAGCAAAGCTATACTTAGTAAAGAAAGAAATTTTATACAGATACAATAAAAAAGAACCAGAATAAACTTTGAAAGTAATTAAAGTTAATAAGATAGAAGAAGTATTATCCAATAATTATGCAGTAATATACTGGATATTTTGATATTGAAATAACTTATCATAAAATCACTCAAAATTATTATTGGTCAAAGATATATTCTGATATTGAAAATTATATAAAGACATGTGATGTATGTTAATGTAAAGAAAAAATTAGAAGAAATAATATATTACATCCTATAGAAAGTAAAGAACCTTTTGAAAAGATAAAAATAGATCTAATTGGATCACTTACACTAATCAAAGATTATAAGTATATAATAATTACTATAGACTATTATACTAAATAGACAGAAGCAAGATTAATCTTAAATAGCTTAGCAGAAGCAATAATATTATTTTTATATGAAGATATTTTCTGTAGACATGATTTTTCAAAAGAAATAATATCAGATAGAGAAATAACCTTTGCTAATAAATTGATAAAAGAATTATTTGAAAAATATCAAATTAAATATTATCTATCAACACCATATCATCCTTAAACTAATGAACTTGTAGAAAGATTGAATAGAACATTATGTAATACTATTAGAAAATTAATTTAATTACATAAAAAAGAATAGGATATATATATATATCATCAGTACTTTTTACTTACAGAATAATAAGATAAAGTTCAATAAAATTCACACTTTTCTATCTTACCTATAATAAACAAGCTATTATGCCATTAGATCTTAAATTAATATTAATTAATAATGAAGAAGATATTACTTCAAATAAATTAGTTAAAAGAGCTTGCATTATTATAGATAAATTAGAATTAGACAGATCTATTGCTCAACAAAATATATAAAAATCTTAATAAAAACAAAAAGAAACTTATCAACAAGATAAAAATTATCAATCTTTCTTTATCAGAAATAAAGTCTTAATGAAGAGAATGAAAATCCAGTATTAATATCATGAAAAATTTGCTCAGAAATAAAAAGAATCATATTATATTCATCAAGTTTTTGATAAAGATGCCTATAAATTAACATTAGATGGCAAAATTCTTAAAAATCTATATAATAGTAATTATTTGAAGCTATACCTTGAGAATAATAGATTAGAATCTAGAATTATCATAGAAAATTAAATATTTCTAGTTCTGACAAATCAGACTTCAGTACTGATGAGCTATGGCTTTTATTAATATAAAAAACTAATCAAATAAAAATAAAACTCTATCAATTTTATAGTAAATCAAATAATTAATATGTCTGTTCAAAGTCTTAACATCCTATCAGCAGAAGAATATCATCATCTTAAAAGTTATTATTCAAAATGTATTACTCATAATTAATTCTTTAGAGTATCATATATTTATAACTCTAAATATTGGGATAACTCTTTTTATATCAGTTATTAATGCTATCAATACCTAGAAGTTGAAAGAATTATTCTAACTAAAAATTAGTTAGAATAATAATATCAAAATTATTAGTATAGTTTATAAAATTATCACTATTATTGGTATAGAAAAAGAAAAAGAATGAATTACAGAGATTATAGATTATACTTTATTAATAATGAAGAAGAAAAGTTTATTATCAATCTTACAAAAGAAGATGAAGAAGAAATTATTCATTCATTACAAATTAATTTTCAAAAGAAGAAGAAGTTCTACCTCTTGATGCAAGAAAAGAATGAAAAATTCCTTGCTCTATCACTTATCTTGAATACTATTGAAATATAAATGAAAAACTGTATCTACCTATATCCTCTTGAGAATATATTGAATTAAAAGAAGGAGAGTTTCTTTCTTATTCTTTGTAATATTTGAAAAGTCTGGCATCACTTTATGAAATACATAACTCTAACTTTAGAAGTTATATTTTGACTCTGGAAAATATTAAAACCAATTAGCATTTAGAATATGAAGTTATTTAACCTGCTGATTATTAGTCAGGTAATCAAGAACATAATAAAAAAAGTAACAGCTTATCTTTTATCTGAGAAACTAGCAAGAAAAGTGATAAAGTAGATAACAAAGTTACTGACAAATGAGAATGAGATATGACTAGTATCCTATAGATAATTATTACTAATAAAAGTGAAGAAAAAGAAGAAAATAATGATATAATGTTATAATTTTCCTTCACTCTCTCAAATTTTTGAAATTTTAAATTCTGAGAAAGAAAAATAATTCACTAATATTCCCCAAGACTGAATAATACTTATTTATATCATCTAATATCATGATTATAATAATAATAATAATATTGACAAATTAAATACAATATCTACTAGTCTAATAGCAAATCAAATTTATAATCTCTTAACAAACTAAAATAAAGGACAAATAATAGTAATGAAATAATATTCTCTTCTTTTCAAACTTGATAAAATATATGGAGAAATTCTGCTATCAATAATGCTAACATGAATAATAAAGAAATACAGCTTCACTATAAAAATAAAAGAGAAATTAATAGTAGAACAATAAATAAATATAAAAATAAAATTAATTTAGAGAGCACTAATAGAAATTATATGATTGAGTAATCATCTGACATGATATAAGATTATATCAACTTCTAGATTTGCAGTAACATGACTAAAATTATAGAATTACATACTATAGCATGGAAATTAGACATGAAAATTAGTTCACATTATAATTTTATTTATTTAAAAAACCCCCTTTCTTATAATCTTTCTGGAAAATATATTAATCCAGAATTTTTGTAACTTAAACTAATTATATTATATTACTTTTTAATTTATTATATTTATTTTGTATTATATTTATTTGTAAAATATTATTTATTATAAATAACTCTTATTTAATTATTTAGTAGAATTTATTTTTTTTATTTTTTCAAACTCTTTATTAAAATATTACCACTTTACAAATCCAAAACAAAAGTCATCTTAAATGATATCACATTAGAAATAGTAATAGCAATCTCTTCTAACAGAAATATAAATTTTGATATACTCTAAACTGACCAAGAAATAATCAATAGTATAACATGTACAGATTTAATCAGAAAGAAACTATTTCTTTATCACAAACTTAGTCATGTTATAACCAGAAATATATTATTATGACATTAGAAGATTACTAGTAGAACTAATAGATTGTTTCAACATATTTTAGAATAATTAATTCTAAGTTTAAGAAAGTTATCATTAATAAAACTTGGAAAAATGATAAATAATGATTTTGAAAAACTATTAAACTTAGTAGAAACCTGGTATTTAGCTTTAAATTTTACAGAGCAAAATGCTAATAAAGAGGATCCTGTTATGATATAAATTTTTAGTAGAATATTAGTTAATTTTATTATTGATTACTTTATATCACAATATAATTAGATGAATAATTCTTTATATCTTATTGAATATTAGCTTTAGAAAATATTATTTGTAGATATTTTTAGAAGATTTTGCAAATATAATAATCATGATAAAACTATTATAGCAAAACTAATAATACTATCATAACAAAATTAATATTATAATACTAACTAAAGTAACATTTAGATTATAGTAAAACTAGTATAAGTATTATAATAAAAGTATTATTTGTATAATCTTTAAAATATATAAAAGTAATATATCTTAGCTAGTAAATTTAGATAGTTCAGTTAAATAGTCAGTTAATTAGTTAGTTATTTTAGTTTGAATTCTATAAGTTTAGTTCTCAATTTATATTTTAGTAAATTATAGTTTTATTAAGATCTATTATTTTATCTTGTTAATAAACTGAATATTATATTTGTCTTGAAAATTACATTTTGGAATTGAACTATATTCTAGCTAGTCACAATAAGAATACTTTTATTATCTATCTTTAGAAAATAATAGTATTTATATTCTTGTTAATAAATCTTTTAAAGACTCTTCCAAATATTATTATAAGTATATGATTACTTTTATCACATACTTTTATAATATTAGATTTAATACTCATCCCTATCTCAGAACTTGCACCAAAAAGATAACAATATATATTCTATGTATTTTTTTTATATAATTAAACTAATTTTTTAATAGTATCATATAATATTCTATTCAATCTTTTTATAAGTCTATTAATTTAAGAATAATATAATATTGATAAATAATATTTAATCTAAATAATTCTTTTATTAATTTATTAACAAAAATTATATTTCTATTTGATATTATTTTTTTTGAAAGATTATATTTACAGAAAATATCTTTATAAAGAAATAGTACTATAACTTTTGTTAAACTATTTAAGATTAATCTTATTTTTACTTATTTAGTATAATAGTCTATAATAATTATTATATACTTATAATTATTTTTTATTAGTATAAGTAATTCTATTAGATTTATATATTTTTTTAAAGAATTCTTTACTTTCTATTAGATGTAATATATTATTCTTTCTAATTCTTTCTTTATATTAATAAATATTATATACTTTTATATAATTTTTAATATTATTATATATTTTAGATTAATAATAATTTTAAGTAATTTTATAATAAGTTATTTTAATATTAAAATATCTAATATATATTATTAAATAATTATTAAATAATATTTCTTCTATCTTATTTATCTTTATTATTTTTAAAAACTAATCTAATTCTTTCTTATTATACACACCCCCACAATATATTACCGGAAATTTAATGTCAATCATTCAACGAATCAAAGTTTTTATTATCAAATAAAAAATTATCGTATTTATTAAACATACGATAAATTAAAGAAAAATAAAATGGTAAATATACAGTTATATTAGTTCAAATTTAAGAACCTACAAATTAATATAGTGTGCTTTTGCCATTGGCTTCAATAACTTTGTTTACGCATCTAGGTAGACTCAAAATTAACCCACGCAAAGTTTCTAAATCAATACTCACCCATTCCTCTTGTAACATATGAATTAATTCTTGCTTTAATATAGGTAATGGTCTTCTTTTTTGAATCTGGTGGTCCAAAATATCCCACAGATGTTCAATCGGATTGAGGTCAGGGCTTTGACTAACCCAATCCAAAAGTCGAATGCTATGTGTTGACATTCACCAAGTCGTATATATCGAGGTATAACATGATGCACCATCTTGTTGAAATGTAGCGTATGGATATTGGCAAGCCCAGGGTACAAAATAATTAGTGAGAATATTAACATAAATATTTGAATTTATGATTTCTTCTATTGGCACCAAAGGACCAACCCCATCCCAACCAAAACACCCCCAAAACATCACTGATCCTCCACCAAATTTAATAGTAGGTTTAATGCATTCTTGATGGTAAGCTTCACCAGGTTTCCACCATACTCTTACCTGGCTATCTGATTCGAAAAGTGTAAATTTGGACTCATCAGACCAGATTATATTTTTCTATTACGCTTTCCAGTCACATTTCTCCCGGCATCAATTTAATTGACAAAGTTCTTGATTTGGCATCAAAAGAGGTTTTTTTCTTGAAATATAGCTTCCGAATCCTATTTCATCCATGTATTTGCGGACGGTATTAGCATGGTAAGTAGTATTGAGTTTGTCGTTTAGTTTATTTGTGATTTTATCAAGTGGAGAAAACTGATTTTTTAGAATAACTCATTTTAATGTACGCTTTTCATTATTGGTCAGAGTTTTTGGCTGACCAGAACATTTTTCAGGATGCAGGGAATTGATTTCTTTATATCATTTGATGGTATCATATACTGTTGTTTGAGGAATATTGAATTTAAGTGCAAGGTTTAGACCTTTGATGCCAGCAAGATAAGCACTGATTATTTGCTCCCTTTGTTCATTCATCAACTCCTTTCCACGCATTATAAAAAAAAGAAAAAATGGGATTATTTTTTGTTTATTGTTACGTTTGTTATTATGTATGATGCCAATAAAATTGGCTTTTTAAACTTTGGATCGGCATTTTGCATGACCAATTTCTGGTAATATATTATAGGGGTGTGTATAATTTTATTATTTAAAGATATTCAAATCTGAAGTTAAATTACAGAACAAATAGATTTTATTTATAGTGAAGAAATAAATATAAAAAGTAAATAAATTAATAATGATTTCTATTTTAAAATATATATAATTTAACAAAATTAATTAACTTAATTTGCATCTTTAAAGAGTAACTAATTATAATCTAATAATTAATTATAATATAAATAATAATATAAATATAATAATAAAAAGAATGAGTAAAATTATAAAAGAATATTAAAAAAAATCTAATTAAAAATATTAATTAACTAAATTAATAATATAGATATATATAGTAATCATTTATATAATAATATGTTAAATCTAATATATTAAATATATAAATGAATATCTATATATTCAAAATGAAATTGAATCTATATAAAAAGTAATACAGAAATTAATCTGTTATATAGATAGTATAAAATAAAGATTTAAACTTAAAAAGAAATAATCTAATCAAAATTATTATATATTTACCTACTTAAAGTATAATATTCTTATTATATTTAAGTATATAATTTTTTCAAAGATATTAATCTTCTTTATAATATTTTTCAAGTTCTTAAGAGATTCTTATATTGCATTATAGAGAGAATAGTCATGTTATTTAACAAGGTATTAGGTATATAATAATGAATTCTCTTGTCAAGAATATTTTCTATCTCATATTCTTCTTTATTATTTAAGATAATAATAGCCAGTAATAGTTGATATCTATTATATTCATCATTTAAATTATACTTTTTAATAATAAGATATAAAATACTAGATATAATTTTATATTATATAATAGTTATAATTTATAAATAACAGAAGATATTTTAATAATGACTTCAAAAGAATCTATAAACTTTGATATAAGCTTTTTAATTATTCTTTACTTATTAATTGAATTATCTATATTATGAGTAAAGAGAAGAACTTTATCTTTAAGATTAAATTTTTCATATCTTCTATATTAATTTATATATTTACTTTATCTTTCTTGTGCTTTAAATAATAAATCTTTAATAGTTTTGACTATAATTTTCTAATTCTTTATAAAAGTTTGTAAAATTATAATATTATTTTGTAATAATAAAATATTAATAGATATATAAAATATTTATTTATAATTTAATTCAAAAAATATATAACCAGTAAAAGTATTTTTACTATTATTATAAGTAAATTCTGTAGTAGCTAAATTTTTTTCATGTTTATTTTATTAATAAGTAATATATATCTCAAGTATTTTTTCTAATATTTTGTTGAGTCTTTCTATTTGTGAATAAAAGATTATTAATATTACTAATTTAATATCTAGTTATTTAAAAATAACTTTAAAAGTAATTTATAAATTTAATATCTTTATTTGAGATTATTATTACAGATAAATTATATAGTTTAAAGATATTTTTAAAGAATATTTTTACAATATTAGATATAGTTAATATTATAATAATATGTATAAAATGTACTATTTTAATAATTTATCTATAAATATAACTATTATATTATATTCAGATTTAATAATAGATAATTGAATTATGAAATCTATAGTAATATATTCCTATTAATATTCTAGAATAACAAGAAATTAAAATAATTCTAAGTATTATTAATTACTATTTTTATTATATTAATATAATTAATAATTAGTAATATCTTTATAAATATTTTTATTCATCTTTAATTAATAGAATTATTAAGATATAGCTATATATATCTTATTTATTACAATATATCTTGCTATAGATATATTATGAAATTCAAATAATATTTTTGCTTTTAGTATCTTATCATTAGATATAACTAAGTAATTAGTATTCTTTATATAAAGTAAATCTTCTTTTAATTTAAAATACTTTATCTTAGTCTTTTATTTTGAATTTATATTATTAAAATTCTTTAAAACTTTATATATTTTTACAAAATATTTATCTTCTTGATATTTTCTAATTAATCCTTTCTTATTTATAAAATTAATAATAATAATTATTATATTTGTTAGATATGATTGATAAGTAAGTATGTCTATAATAATATTATCTTTGTCAGATTTATATTTTACTTTAAAGTTACTGACTTGTAATATTTCTAATCAGTAAGCTTATTTTTAAAAAAATTATATTATATTTTTATATATTTCAAGAAGATATAATCTGTAATAACTGTAAATTTTTGCTTTTTTAAATATAACTTTCAGAATCTGATAGTATATATAATTATAAATAACTTTTTTTATAAATTAAATAGTTTTGTTTAGCTAATAATAGTTTTCTTGATTCAAAAATTATTAGTTAATTATTCTTGTCTTAATTTTAACAAGACTAATACTAATATAAAATATTATTTGAGTAATTTAAAAGCTTATTGTACTCATATTAATTATTGTAATAATTTTGATTAAGTTATCTTTCTTTAGATTTCTTTTAATTTAGATCTTTATTTTGCCTATTTGTATAACAGATTAGCTTTGTATTATATTTTCAAAAAGATCAATTTTATTCTGAATATATAAATAATTATTATATATTTAATATATCTAGATTTAGTATATTATTACTCAGATAATCACTATATTTATCATAATTATTAATTTAGATTATTATTATTTTTAATTAATTATTTCTTTATAATTTTATTTATTCTTCTTATTATTCATTTATATTATTATTTATTATTATTT
>CAJVPS010001924.1:0-13727 GCA_910591765.1 Ambispora leptoticha | reverse complement strand
ACTTAATATAAAAAAATTATAAAGATTGATTAAAATTTGAATAATTTTTATTAGAAGCAATTATTAATTTTTATATTTATGTACCAATCTTTTTGCACCGGCCCATATTAGATATTATAATAATATTTCATTTAATCTAATTTCATTTAATCTAATTTCATTTATTTTCTCACAATACATGCAATTATTCTTCTCATTTGTAAAAATTATTTAACTTTGTGAATCGATATGATAGAGCATTATCGTTATATAATGGACATTACCGTATAATGTGACTGCGTATAATACATGTACATGTTCGGTACATGTATATGATATGCATTCCAAATTTCCATATCGATACGTACTACATGTACCGATAATATATACTTAATTAGTAATCTCTGTTGCTCACTAGGGTCGTCGTCGCATTTGTTTTTAATTTTTTTCTCGTAGTTGAATATTGGTATGAGAAAAACAACTAACGCTAACGTACGTTAATCCTGCTAATGACTAGAAAAATTAAATATCAATATTTTTATTTTAATTTTTTTATATATCTATATAGTAAATAAAGTTTCATTTCTCAAATGGCAACCAAAGCAGTTAATTCTCTCTTATATGGAAATCGTTACAAATCCGGCGAAGTGACAACTAAGAATGAAAATCAAATATTTGGAAGGTATTTGAAATTGGCAGAGGGTGGCGATGTTAGAGGACAATGTAATCTTGGTTTTTGCTATCGAAATGGTGTTGGCGTACAAAGAGATGATAAGGAAGCATTCAAATGGTATTCAAAATCAGCAGAGGGTGGAAATGCTAGAGGACAATGTAATCTTGGTTTTTGTTATGAAAATGGTATTGGTGTAGAAAAAGATGAGAAAAAAGCATTTGAATGGTATTTAAAGTCAGCAAAAGGTGGAAATTCTAGAGGACAACGTAACCTTGGCTTTTGTCATCAAAATGGAGTTGGCACAGAAAAAGATGAAGAAAAAGCATTTGAATGGTATTATAAATCAGCAGAGAGTGGAGACACTGGAGGACAATGTAATCTTGGTTTTTGTTATCGAAATGGTGTTGGCGTACAAAAAGATGATAAGGAAGCATTCAAATGGTATCTAAAATCAGCGGCGGGTGGAGATGCTAGAGGACAATGTAATCTTGGTTTTTGCTATCGAAATGGAGTAGGCATAGAAAAAAATGAGAAAAGAGCATTTGAATGGTATTTGAAATCAGCAGAGAATGGAGATGTGGGAGGACAATGCTATCTTGGTTTTTGCTATCGAGATGGGGTTGGCACAAAAAAAGATGAGGAAAAAGCATTTGAATGGTATTTGAAATCAGCGGAGGGTGGAGATGCTGAAGGACAATGTAATCTTGGTTTTTGCTATCGAAATGGTATTGGCGTTCAAAAAGATTATAAGGAAGCATTCAAATGGTATTCAAGATCAGCAGAGGGTGGATACGCTCAAGCACAATCTATTCTTGCGGTACATCACTTCAATGAAAATGGTGGTAATAAAATTGAGGCTTTCAATTGGTTTAAACGGTTGGCGGAAAATCATAACGCTCAAGCACAATTTATTCTGAGTAAATTCTACGAATCATCAAGTTCAACTTTTCTTTATAATAATAAATTAGATGAGATAAATCTTCGAAACGAAAAAATCAAATTCTTTCATGGAATAACAAATCAAGCATTTCAGATTATACAATCTTCCCTTCCAGCAATCAAATATGATTTTACACCTTTACTCGAAATTACTTCTGGCAAAAGTTCGTTATTGAAATGTATTACAACTGATTCTGAATTATTCCCGCTATCACAGGGCATAATAATGGTTCAAGATTCCCAGGAATTATTTGATAGTCACGAACTAATTAGTGATTTAAAGACGAACAATATTTATTTTGAAATCTTAAACGAACAACTATCGATAGAATTTGATTTGCAAAATTTAAAGCCAACTGAAAATTTATTTTTAGAAATTCAAAAAGCTTTAGAATCGAATATGCCAATTGAGGAATTAAAACTTATATTTGAAAATTTTGGGAATTTTGTTCATACAAAATTAATATTTGGAAATAAATTGCAGCGGATTGTCTCGAAAGAACAAAGTGGATGCTTAGATCGTTCAATCGAATTTGATGACTTTATTGAAATAGGTATTTTTTTCATTTCTTATAAACATTATAAAATCTATTTTAAATGAAAATTAACTCAATTCGTCAAAAGAGTCTCTCTTAAAAAAATGGGAAGAATCGATTCAACCATTTGATTCCTCTTATATGATAGCAATGGATCATCATCCGGTCAATCGAAGGTATTGTATTTGAATTTTTATACTTCTGTAAATATATGCTAACGATACATTTCATGTAATTAGCCAAATTTCTGAATGGCTCGATAGAGTGTCGAATCAAGAATCTGAGTGGTATATCGTAAAACGCGTCGTTATGCCGCTATACCAAATTCTCCACGAGAATCAAAAACGCGAAATAAAAAATCTTTTTATAGAGGAGAATCTTGTCTTAATGTCCGGCATGAAAGAATTTTTGGATTATAGCTCCGGATATCAACGAATTGAATTCGGCAGTCAATTGAAAAGTGATAACTATCAATTATTTGGTAGTGTTTTGTCCAACAATGGCGAAAGGATAGAAGATATCTATGTAAAATTTAGCATGAAAACCGAAAATGGATTTTCAGTGAGCTGGCATGATAAATCAACTTTTGACAGGTAGAAGGCAATATTTTTGATGATTTTCTAATCCTAATTTTCGAATATTAAAAAATCATCATCTTTTCTAATGAATAAATACAAGAACACCTTATGCGCTTCGGTGGATATTAATCGGTTGCCCGAGGAAAATTGGGTATTCTGATCCAAAAACTCGTGATATATCAGTTAATTTGGGAGTAGAAGAAATAAAATTTAAAAATTTTCCTGAAATTGTTAACATTGATGTGGAAAAATCACTTATTTCAAGAAATATTGTCTCATTCGATATTGAATACGTTCCGATTCCAACTTCCTTATTTTTCAAAACAAGTATTGTAGAATGGCAAGAAGCTGGACCTATTAAAGTAAAAGTTGAATTAATTAAAGAGGAGGAGGAAGATGAGGACGCAATGTTGATCGATGATGAGAGTGAAGATGCTATGCCGTTAGGTGATGAGGATGAGGATGAGGATGACATTATTAGAATTCGATGGTGTATATTGGATCTTAAAAATCATTCAAAAATTGATTATTGGAACCAGTTAGGAGAATGTTTAGAAAAATTTTATTAATTTAGCTTTATACCTAAAAATTTTCTTCTTCCAATACACCCGCTTTAAAGATGCTCATTTCAAAGTTTTTTCTTTATTCATATTCAAAATACATGTATACTTTTATAATAGGGCGTTGTAATAATTTATCTCTAAATAACAATGAAAATTATGTTTTGCTCGTAATCTTTCATTCATATTGGAATTTTTGGCATGCGGATTCATTTCAGGAGTAATATTCAACGTTAAATGTAAAATATCGTGACTCCTGAATTTCAATATGATGATGGTCTTTCAAATCCTCCTAATCGTCTACCTTAGATTTCCTTTTTTCTTGTAACGGATAACGATGACTGTCGCGCAATACTATTCTGCATTTGTGTGATATGCAGTTACATGTAGTTATTTTTAAAAGGAAATATACAGTATAAAACACACGTTTTAGCGTCTGCAAGTACACGTAAATATTGCCATTTTACATGAGGTGTACACGTCATTTTTAATGCAACGCAAAAAAGCATGATATTCAACTTAATAAATGTCTCGGTGACTAGAAAGCATTTTTTTGATGCCAAAGGAATCTTAGTTCATTCAAATAAAACTGGCACTTACCTAAGCTAACTCGACTCCCAATGAATAATTCAAATCTCAAGGACTGTTTTTACTAGTGTGAGTTTTTTAGAAAATATGTTTCTAATAAATTTTGTTTGTTATATACATCTGTTTATATGCATTTATATCAAAACTTCTTAAAATCAGTAGAATTCGATTTCTTTAATGGCATGCTTATTTTTTTCAAAAGCTCATTGTATAACTTTATAATATACTTTAGTAATTGAATCTCGTTCCTTATTTTATTATTCCAACGAGGAAATTAAATAAAAAACTGCAACGCATTTAAGTGCTTGTTCACAAAGTAACGCATGCTCTTTTGTAAAGATGAATAAAGACAAGTGATTTAAATTGTGAATCCATTAAAGTTCAATAGTATTACAAATTTGAATAATAAACTAATAATTAATTGTTAAGTATTATGTCACGTATATTGAAAATGATGCTCAATTGTGAATAAAGAATTAATAATTTGATCAATCAAAAAATTGTAGTTTGTAGAAGTAGATAAAAACAAATATCAATTTCTTAATATTATCTCATTCATTTCTTGCCATAAATAATGCGACAAAGTTATTTTCTCTATACATATTTTAGTATTATTGTTATCTATTTATGTTACTTTATACATAATTCAAATTTCAGATTTTAAAATAAGAAGTCTTTCAAGAACTTTTATATAGAGTTTTATCTTGTATAAATATCTTAACTCAGAACAAGTCTCTTAATTAAGTTGAAAATTTGTTAAGTTTAAAAAAATAACATCAGTATTTTTTATAATAACAAGAAAAAGATTAAATGCTTATTCTTTTTAATAATACTTGACTGATATTAATTCATAATCCATCAAATACTATTAAATGAATAATATAATAAAAAAGATTAATAATTATAAATTTCAAAATAATTTAATACCTTTATATTCTTATTATTTACACCAGTAATAATCCATTCTTATAGATTAATATGGCAAGAATTAAGTATATATATTGTAATTTTGCAACTATATTTGTATCAGTATAATTATATGACTTTCTTCAATTATAAGTTAGACTTATTAAAGTTCAAAACTATTAGTTATTCAATAAGCAATATATAAATAGTAAAATCCAGTTTATAAACCAGTTTTAAAACTCATTTCTTTATGATTTCATCAAGATTAGCCAAAATTTGATATGAGAATTCAATACTTTATATAATTAAGATTTTTGATTGTATTATTATATGAAAATCTATAACTTGAATACGGAGTAATTAAGAAGACAATATTTAATTTGTAATGGTTTCATTTATAATAATTTTCTTTTTATTCATAGCATTTTGTTTTCAGTTCACGATAAATTGATTATTATTATATATACAATGACATGGTTGATTGTTCATTAGTATAACTGATGTGAAAATTTTTATTAGTAGGTTAATAAGAATAAAAAGTATAACCTGCTGGCTTTTTTTGTTTTTTATTTAATAATTTTTATAATTATAATAATGTAACATTTTTATTTATTTATTCGTTTAGTTTAATTATTTATTTCGCTACTATATTATATATAACAATTAAAAGAAAAATTGAGACATATATGATCCAATTTAGCAGCTGCTGTTATATGTATATGGTTTTTAGCATCGAAAAAAGGACTAGTTTGACATGTATTAATATAAATGTACAGTAATCACAGAAAATATCACCCGATTTACATGTGTTTATCTGCTGTCACCTCGTCAATATTATAATTTGTTAGGTTAAAAAATGGTGTTCACTTATATGTATCTTAACGAAATTGAAAAGTGGAAGATTTTGACATACATGTACATGAACATTAATCAAATTGCAAAAATACTAGACGTAATCCTACAATGGTACGCTGCTTTATAAAAAATATAAACGAACTAGAAAATGTGAAAACTTATCATGTACAGGAAGATTAAACAACTAGAAATAGTCAATAATTTAGATCTCACTTGTAGTTATCAATCAATGCAAATGTATTGCACAATTCTAGACTTAACTCACGTATCAGTAAAGAAACTCTATATCTCAGAAACATATACATATGCTTGTATCAACTGGTGTGAAGAAATAAAAATAAATTAGCGTATAATTGTTGAAATTAATTTTCTCTGCATGAAAATTGCAAAGCAATCATGACAGCCAAGAGTTGACAGCATACTGAAGAAATTTTAATATTAATTGTTTCATATTTATCTTTAAAGTGGAAAAATCTATAATGGTTTGGGAATATTTCACAGGGATTAAAAGGATCATGATGAATTAAAAAAAATAACCGCAAATACTTATCTCAAAATCTTAAAAACTCAATTACTTCCATTCCAGACAGTAATTAAAAAATTAACTGGAAGTTATACGCTGATTCATACTGCGAGAAAAATGGAAAATAAAATTGTGATTATTAATTGGCTGGCGAATTCCCAATCTGAATCCAATAGAGAACATCAAGAAGATATTATTAAATAATATTCAAAAAAATGAGAACTTTCTGATGACTGTGTATGAACTTAAGATTGCACTGAAGATCAAGTGGGAAAACTTGATGTGGCCATTTTAGAACATCAATGCCACGAAGAATTAATGCAGTATTGAGGGCTGATTAAATATTAAATAAATTTTATTTTCATTTGGTGTATAAATTGACGAAAATCAAATAGATTGAAAAATGATCAAATTTTTTTTTTAATTTTGCATCGGACGATGCTTTCTGTGGGTGCAACTAAATTAAAGTTTGTATCCTTAATTATGAATTCTATACTTAGAAACGGTTAACCGTAAAAGAATCTTTAACCGGTTAGGGATCACTACTAATTTCTGATGGCCAAATAGCCCAAATTATTATTAATCAAAATTCAATTAATACAGAATTAACAATTGGCTATTTTGCTAGTTGACCATAACAATTTTGACCGGCCAAAACTTAGTTAAATAGCTAATAAATTCTTTGCCGCAAACAAATATAGTCCAAGACAGATTTATGCATAGTTTTCTCGTATTATCACTTTTAGAGTAGGATTTGTTTTGCCTTATTGGATGAATCCAAATTATGGTTCAGTAATACCGGTTCATAAAATGTCATGTACTTTCGGCCAACATTAATCTATCTCATAGTACTAACCCTAACTCTGGGTCTAACCTCAACATCCCAAAACCCAACATCCCGAGAATCCAACCTATCTTCCCAAAAATCCAACATCCCGACAACCTAACATCCGAATAATTTAACACCAACTTCACGATCCAAAAATTCAATATCCAGACAACGTAACATCCTGACACTAATATTAATGTATCATACATAATACAATAACGTGAAATTTTGTTGTCAAGGTGCTGGATTTTTGGGAAGATGGGTGTGGGAATTCGTACGATTCGGATATAAATTCTAGTTTTAAATATTAATTTTGATATGGTAGTACACACAGAAAGTATCGCGCGATTTACGTGTGTAACCATTTTTTAAAAATAGCATTAACTCCCTTTTTTGATAATAAACGCTTTATCTTTTGCCACTTTGTCAACATTATAATTTCGTTAGGTTGAAAAGGGGACGTACGTGGATATCACAAATGCAGCTCAAATCTCGGACGCGACCCTACAACGGTACGCCGCTTTCTAAACAAATATAAATGAACCAGAAAAGTGAAAACTTACCACATTCAGGAAGATTACCAGCCTTAAACAATCACGAAAAGGATTTACTTATACATGAAGCTAGCGAAAAACGACATGCATCACTGCGCGAAATAGGCTCCTTTGTAGTTTATCAACCGTCGCAAATGTATTGCACAAACTCCGGACTTAACTCACGTAAGAAACCTTATATCTTGGAAACACATACATATATGCTCATATTAAATGGTGTGAAGAAAATAAAATAAATCAGCTTATGATTGGTCAAAAATAATTTTCTCTGATGAAACCAGGGTGGAAATTGGAAAGCAGTCACGGCAGCCAAGAGTTTGGCAGCATCCTGGAGAAAAGTTTAACGTTAATTGTTTGGCGCCTACCTTTAAAAATGGATGAAAATCTGTAATGGTTTAAGGATATTTTGTGGAAGGAACCATTAATTTTTTGTGATGAATATAAAAAATGGCGAAAAAATAACTGCAAATACTTACCTCGAAATCTTAAAAATTCAATTACTTCCATTCCAGAATGCAATTAGGGATTAACTGGAAGTTACATAATCTTTCAACACCGATACATACTGCGGGATAAAATCAAGGAAAAATAAAATCGTGATTATTAATTGGCCGGCGAATTCCCCAGACCTGAATCTAATAGAGAACATTTGAAAGATATTAAAGGACAATATTCAAAAAAATGAAAACTTTCCAATGACTGTGGATGAGCTTAAGATTGCACTGAAGATGGAATGGGAAAAACTTGATATGGCCATTTTAGAACGATTACTGCATCAACGCCACGAAGAATTAATGCAGTATTGGAGGGCCGATTAAATATTAAATGATTTTTATTTTGTGTATAATTGACGAAATCAAATAAATTGAAAAATAATCTAATTTTTTTTAATTTTGCATCGGGCGATACTTTCTGTGGGTACTGTACATGTATAAAGCATCCACATGCTGATTTTGATATTCCTGTACCAAATTTATTAAAATTTTAATGTTATACAGTACCTAGCGAACAATTTTATTCTCATTAAGTCTTGACATTATGGATAATTTCCCATTTAATTTCACGCATGAACGTTTAAAGTTTATCTTTTATCTTTAGCTAAAACAATCAAAATGACCGTTGCAAAAATTTTATTATCGTTATCGTTGCTATTTTGGTGATTTTACGATCTTCTTATATTGTGTCACCAGTCCTGTCTGAATCGAATTTTTTGGTGAAACAGATAGCCGCTTAATATAGCTTCAGGATTAATAGATGCGCAGTTTTGTGAAATGTCTCGCAATTTGTAAAACATGGAAAACATATCTTCTGAAGAAATTACTGTTCAGGTCAATGATGATTCGCCAATCCTCATTAGTCTTCCTAAAGCTGCAAATCTTACAGAAATACGTAACACACTTTCTGAAAGATATGATATTAAGATGGGGCCTAAAACTTATTTTGTATGCCCAAAAGATGGCTCACCCACAATTCCGTATCACGAAGAAAAAAAATATTCGTTGGAAAATATTATTAACCTGACCAAAAATTTGAAAATAAAGGGTGAGCTTGAACCAAATTGGAAAGAGATTATTGAAAAAAATAAACTTGAATGTGGTTTATTTTTCACGGATGACGGGCCGAGATCTGCAAAGGAAAAAGCTTTTGAAATCGAAATTGTGCAACATCCGAAGACATTGTCAAATCATATTACTAGAGATGAAGTAATAGAATGTAAAACGGAAACAGATGATTTTCGAACAAAAAATCTATTCGTTACAGCAAATCTAGATGTAAACTTACCACAGTAAGGCTATATAGTTTACTTTAAATTTTCGATAATTTTGTTTACTTAAAGCATTTGCATTTATAAACTTGCAGGATACCAATTTCTGCGAAATTTGATGCTTTTTACCAGACAAATTCCATCAAACATAGTGCTAACGTGAAGTTAAATACGTACCAGAAATCAATAAGGATAAAAGCAATATTTTCAATGTCCGAATCAGAAGTCAAACCAACTAAAGAATTTATTTCGGCAGTTGATAAAGCACTCGAGTTAAATTGCCGTGAATCCCTCAAAAAAGTCACAGAGAAGTTTGGACAATTTTGGTGCAAAAAACTTGGAATTGGCGGAAGCATTTTATATGTTAAAAAAGAAGAATCAAATATACGACGCGAGGAAAAAAGTATAGCTGGAGCCATTAAATTTGGGAAACATGAAGAAACGAATCAGACGAATACAGCAACTAATATATATGCTTATTTTCAAATTCGTGGTGGTTTGGAAAAAAATTACCATAGAGGAATGGAAGGTATGTGAACTATGTTATAAATCTTTATTTTGGCTAGTTCAAATAGTCAAATAGTTTCGGACATAGTTTAGAACGATAAATTTATACTTTATTCTATATATATATTTCGTAGAGTGGATTACGTCTTTAGAAGATTATAAAACGTGGGAAGTAGCTGCTTATTCTGATATTCATTCAATATTTGATATCCTTGATGAAGAAAGAAGAAAAAAAGTAGCAGCAGTTTTGGGAAAACGAATTATTGATTCTCGAGTTGTGAAACTGGATTTCAGAATGGATATTTCTAAACCGTATCCACATATATACAAAATCCCGATAAAATATGATTTATCGAATTGTCAAATTTTTGTTACGGAAATGAAAGAAGATAACAACTCAGATACAATATTTGCTTCTCGAGTTCATTATATCAACGATAAAGATCCGCCTGTAATTCTATTACATCGACTTGGATCATTGAATAAAATAGCAAAATACCAAAAATTTTCAATTAAGTTAGGCTGGATCGTACTTGGAACATCGACCATACTCGAACAAAAAACGGTTCCAGATTTTCGAAGTGTCGAATCACCAATTACAATGAATGGTAAACATTGTTTAACGGCCATTTTCCCTCATGAACTGAGTCCAAATGAAAGTCTATTGGCTACTTGTGTTTCAAGATCCAAAAACTCGCGGGAAAATCATGCGAAATCTAAGTATATTACGAGATCGCATTTTGTTTCTAATAATGGTTCTATTAAGGCTTGTGCGTTTTTCTATGATCTAGAAAAAAGTAAGTGAATTCTGCAATTAATATCTATCTTGATATTCGGAGCTCACCATAATATTATATATTCATTTGAAAGGAGAGCTATCTTATCAGTTAGATGATTTGAACACACACTTTTTGATTAATTACAGGTAATTAATAGTTATTATATTTTCTTATCACTATCATGATTATTTATAATTCCAGTCATTACTTTGCAGTATAATAATCGGGCAACAAAATGATGAATTCGGCCAAGCACAAATAAGTAACGTAACTTCCGTTATTAAAAACAAAATTCATCAAACAAAACGATATAAAATCTCTTTTGAAAACTATAATCACTTAACGTCACAACATGAAAATGACCAATTTGCTGCTACTTCGTCAACACACTCAACGCAATCATGTTTGCAGAATCCTATTTTTGTTAACTTAATTATGGATAAATGCTCAGAAAGAAGAAAATGCCCTCATGGTGTCTTGAATCCTACACCAAAGCACGCGGAATTCAAGTCTTTATATAGTGTGGATGTGAATAACAAGAAAATTGCCTATTTTCGTGCTCCAATTCTAATTAATGAGGAAAGACAGCCAAGCATTGAATGACTTAAATATATAGAATGTTTATTAAAAATCATGTATTTTACGATAAATATTATTTATTTAAGGTATAAAGTTTTATAGAGTTTTATATTATGTTTTGTTCTAAAATACTAAAAATAAAATATACGTATAGCGTGTAGAAATTAGAATAACGAATAAGTTATGTTAATATGCTACAGCTTTTGGAAACTAATTCTTACATGTATCTTATAGTTAAATGCAATAATAACGATAATGTATTCGTGGCATTGTATTGATCTACATTTTAGGGCAGCTTACCTTTAAGAATAACAAAAGAATTTGCTTCATATGTGCAATATTAATATGTAAGATGCTCTTTAATCAAATCTTTCATGTATGTAATGTTAGAAAAATTAAATCCCATTTATGGCCCAACCAATAATTCTAATTTTATAATTATTTTTATTAGAATCCCAAATTCTAAGTTTTCAGAATATATCTTTTTATAAAAGTTAGTTCACTAGCAATTTTGTAATTCCATTTTTAATGAAGTTGATTACTTTGTGTTTATTTGCTTTAACTGATAATTTTAAGAGAATTTATTAACATTAAATAAAATTTATATGATTAAATTCAACAAACCCTGTTTTGTTTAATGGTATGTTTATATTTTCTAGATTAATTTATACAAGTTTTATATGATCATTTAATATTTCAGATCTAAAAAACATGATTTTTGCATTTTTACGATAAATAGTTCCTGATCCTCTTATTGTTTTTTCATCTTTTAGAATTACTCAAAAAAATGATTACATGTATTTGAAAAAAGCAAAAAACCATATTTTCAGTAAATAGAATTTACAAAAAGGACCAAATAATTTGGCTAAAATAGGTATAAACACTATATTTTGAATTAAATTTCACAATAATAATAACTACAAATTTTCATAAACTAGAAAATAAGGCGCATTCAATATGAATTAACTTAAATTTATAAGTTCTTTCCATTTCACTGTTTTAGTTTAAAACACTCTTATTTTCTTTATCTTTTTAGAAAATTCTAAAAATTCATACTTAATATTAATTATGCAACTTCTTCAGACTCAAATAACTATTTTATCGTAGATAGACATCGAATTTTTCTATTAGTGGTCTGTTTCTGAATTATCCGGGAACATTCATTATTCGGTATTGTACGACATACTCATCTATAAAATGTTTAATACCGGCAAATAAGGTTAAATATTTGCAGCGTCAGTAAATTACTTTCCATTTAGCATCTGAACTCATACAAGGAAGTTACTACATAAACTTTTGATTAGCATTTTCTATATTTGTTGGAATGCTAAGTCCAAATCACCAATTTGAGGAGTTCTAACCCTAGAAGAAATCGAACACGTAAACATACGTAAACATACGTAAACGCACGTTTACGTGTTCGATTTCTTATAGGGAAATAAGATCACTTATTAATAATGAAAACCCAAATTTCTCTTCGAGAATGTTTTTCAAATTACATGTATCAGATGAATAACTTAATTTTTATTCCAAGTCAATTTTTCGTAGTTAAAATTAATATAGCTGCGAAGATCACCATCTTTCTGCTTAATCCATTACCGTTGCTATCGCTATTGAATATTCATTGTTTTAATTTTTAGATATTTAAATAATAGATGTAAAGATTTAACATCATCAGCAGTTAAAAGTCTTGATCTATTTTTGAAAAATTTTGTTGTATCAGAAAGCAAAAAACGACTTTCGCTTAATCATTTTTTTTTACTTCGTTTATAAGCTCTTGCTTTGAATTGAGTGATTTCAACATAATTTCTTCTTTTCCTTTTCGCTTAAATCCATTTTCTTCATAATCCAAAACCTCCCTTTGCAAGATGTTCAACGCTGATAGATCTTTCAAAAGGAATCCATTCGAATAATTCATAATATTTATCTTTATTAAAATCATCATAATATCTGTAGTTTTGTTACGTTATCATAAATTTGTTTGTGATAATAGAAACAGCCAACGCAGAGCTCATTTTCTTGACATCATGAGTATTGTGAACTAAACGTTCATCGCAGTATTCATTTTGTTGATAATCCCCAATATTCGATTCAAATTACATGTGCATACGTGTACACGTACGTTTAAAATCAGAAATGATTGATATACGATTATTTTCTGATTCCAGACTTCATGTCTACCAAGTGTATATGTACTTGTCCATGAATGAATGACACATGTATGTGACAAATACATGTACTTTTTTTAAAGTACATGTACATATACTACATGTATCAAGTCATTAAAAAATTTCATTATACATGTAAAAGTCATATTTGAGGTTAAAGTTAAGGATAGAACGATATCTAAATTTTATGTTTAATATTTTTACTTAGTGGTAAAGACCAGTTATCATACATGTAGTTGTACAGTCGCCTCAAAAAGTAACGCCCGATCTGTATGTGTAACAAGATCAATAACTTTATACATAGCGTTTCCCAATTTTTATGTCAATCTCTTCGTAAACTTCACCAAAACACTATAATAAATAATTTTTATGTGATTATGACATCCATGCGTACCCAGATGACTGACAT
>CAJVPS010001923.1:0-13730 GCA_910591765.1 Ambispora leptoticha | reverse complement strand
TTATACAGATAGCGCAAAATAAAGATCTAAACTAAAAGAGATCTAAAGAAAGATAATCCAATCAAAATTATTATAATTATAATATTATATTGATTTTTAATTTATTTGATATTGTTTTGAGAGTAAAAGATCTCTACTATAAATAAGCCATACATTTTGTTTTATTATTTTTGAGAGTAGAAGATCTCTACTATAAATAAGTCATATTCTTTTATTTTTATTTAGTTATTTAGTTCTTATATTTTAGTTTTTATCTTTTATTTAGTTATAGTCTTCTTTAATTAATAGTTTTACTATTTAATTAATTCAAATCTTGAATTATATTAATTACTAATAACTTCACTCAGTTAATCTTTATAATTTCTTTAATTTATTTATTTATTTATTTATTTTTCTTTTTGTTAAGGCAATATCTATAAATATTGGTATAGATCTTAGAAACCTTTGTCATATTGAAAGTTATAGTCTAATTTCTCTCTTTTTACTCTTTAATTATTTTAGTCTCTCCAATCCTATATCATTAAGGTGAATTCAAGTGAAAATCCACTTATCAATTTGCTATAACAATATATTCTAAATTTCATAAAAATTAAATTAATAATTATAAAAATATTAAGATTCAAACTTAATAATTAAATAGTAAAATATAAGAAATAATAATTCAAAAAAGTTTATTTTTAGTAAAATTTTTTTATAAAAAATATATAATAAAAATTTTTATATTAAATAAATTCTAATATCTAATAACTTAATATAATAAGCCAGAATTAAAAGTTTATTTTGAAAAAATTATTTATTAATATTTATCTAATATATTAATTTTTTTATATCAGAGTATATTTATAAATTTATTCAAAATTTTAATTTTATATATATTTAAATTATTTTATTAATTCTAATAATAATTATTTATTTAATTTAAAAATATAATAAATTTATATTAATATTTTAATAAATATTAAAAATAATATAATATTAAAATTATTTATTAATTATAATTACTAATATATAAAAGTTTTAATAAATATTTTACTCAAAATAAAGCTAAATTTTCTATTTTAATATATATATATATATATTTTTGAATTTTATTAAGAGAATTCTACTAATTGTATTAAGTTAATAAATTATTAATTAATTAATTTAATATATAATGATAATCAAAAATAATAATTCAGGAGCTAAATTTATTAATAATATATAATGAAAATTGAAATTTTTTCTTTATATTAAAATTTATAATTTTATTAAGGAATAATTTTTATTTTATATTAAAATAGAATTTATTAGTTGTAATTTAATATATATTTTTTTCAGATTTTTTAAATTTTTTCTAAAAGAGTTGCTCTAATTATAAAGTAAATATAAAAATTTTTATTAATTAAATTTTATTTTTAATTAGTAAAAATTTTTGCATTAACTTTATAATTAATTATTTTAATATAAAAATAAAAATTATTTCTTAATAAAATTATAAATTTTAATATAAAAAGAAAATTTCAATTTTCACTATATTTTATTAATAAATTTAGTCCCTAAGTCATTATTTTATTTGCTATTATATAATATAAATACAAATATAAATATATAATATAAATATATATATAAATATATTATTATTATAAATATATATATATTATATTTCAGAATAAAATTAATAAATTATTCTTAATTTTTATTATTAAATAATAATCTTCTTATTATAAATCTAAAATTTAAGAAATATTTATATAAAATATGATCTATCATAAAAGATTAATATATTAAATAAATATTAATAATTATTTTTTTAAAATAAAATTTTAATTCTATCTTATTTAATTAAGTTATTAAATATTGAAATTTATTTAAATTTTTATTATATATCTTTTATAAAAATATTTTACTAATATAAACTTTTTTGAATTATTATTTCTTAAATTTTACTATATAAATTTGATTAAACTAAATATAAAAATTATATAATAAATAATTTAATTACTAAATTTTAAATCTTAATATCTTTATAATTACTAATTCAATTTTATGAAATTTAAAATATACATTTATCAAATTTAGAATAATCTGTTTATATAATTTAAAGTTTTAATCTTGTAAATTAATAGTAATAATATTTAAAATATCTTTTTTTTAAAAAAATATTATATTTTAGTTTTTTTAGTAAAATAATACTTAATTTATTATTAAATTAAAGTATAATAAAATAATTAAAATAGTATAAAAAGTTAATTTAGTTTATTTTTTATTTAATATAAAAAATTATAAAGATTAGTTAAATTTGAATGATTTTTATTAGAAGTATAAAAAGTTAATTTAGTTTATTTTTTATTTAATATAAAAAATTATAAAGATTAGTTAAATTTGAATGATTTTTATTAGAAATAATTATTAATTTATATTAATATATCAATCTTTTTATATCAGATCATATTTAATTAAAAAAAATAAATTTTAATTTAATTTTATAATATATATTATTTATTTTATTAATATCAAAATAAGAATTAAAAATATATAAATAGAATAGAATATCTTTAAAAATAATTTAATATTATATAAACTATTAATATATAATTATTTATTAATAATATTTAATAATACTTTTAAAAATACTTATTATTTGATTAATAATATAAAATAATTATAAAAATAAATATTAATTTAGAAATTAGCAACTAAAAAATATAATAAATATTTTATAAAAAAGATAATTATATAATTATAATAACTTATTAAGAAAATATAATTAAAAGATTATATATAATATAATCTTAATAAAGATACAAATTAAATTTTATTATATTATAAATATCAAGTAAGCTATAAAAAAATATATTATAATCTGATAATAATATAATAAATCTCTTATCAAGTATAAATATTAATAATAAAATATCTTGTTTGAAAATTCTTGAAGATATAATCAGATCTTTTTACAGTTATCATACTTGAAAAAATAAAATTGAATAACTAAAGAGAGATATGACTATAGAGAGATTTTTTTAATTATAGTTAATTAGTAACTGAAAAAATGTGCTATAAAAAAATAACTATAAAAAGATATGATTATAGAAAGATTTGACTATAATTTGATTTTCTGTTATAATATAATTTATTTATTGATTTGAGAAAATAATAATTTTTAAAAAAATAAAACTTAATTTATATTAAAAAAGAAAATATGAAATAAATTAAAATCTGTATCAAGCAAGCTATAAAAAAATATATTGTAATTTAATAATAATATAATGATCTCTTGTCAAGTATAAAAGAATTGAAAAAACAAAATTTATCACTAATCTGAGAGATTATAAGCTTTTAATAATTAAGAAAAAATACACTTATACAAGAAGTTAAAAAGATATTCTAAGCCATTTCACAATATTAATAATAAAAAATCTATGCAAAAGCTTATCTAAGATAATTTTATTCCATTAATTTGAGAAAATATAATGTTTCAAAAAAATAATACTTGATCTACAATTGAAAAAGAAGTCATGAATAGGATCAAATAGAGAAAATCAATGACATTATGTCATTTCAACTCTGAATTTATAGAAATATCTGCAAGTAATTGGGAATAATATTCAAAAATGCAAAAGCTTTTCAAGGATCATGATTACTCTGAAGGAAATTCAATGTGTTGGCTTTTGAGAAGATTGTAGGCTCAATGCCTTGAGAGACCAAAGTGATATTTATATGAAGAGCTAATATATGTTAGTTAATAGTAAAATAAATATTTTTAAATACATAAGACAGAAATAAAATAGATCTGAAATTGCATTTTTTAAAAAATCGGGCGTTACTTTTTATGGTGACTGTACATGTAACGATCGATAATGATTGTTTTCTATCATTTTAACCAATTCACGTCACAAACAAATTTATACGATGAATTGTCTAGCGGAACTAAAGATATCGATATTTAATAAAAAAAATGCAACAAAATCGATTCTTCTGAGATAAATGATTCGAAAGAATTTCTTTTAAAAGATTTGCCAATGTTGAATATATTGCAAAAGTGGCTTTGGATCAATTATAAAGCAATCTCGTTCGAAAACCAATTGGTTTACAAATGCGATCATGGGAAAAATAAATTTAAACGAAAAGGAAAAGCAAAGTCGTGTTGAAAGTATAATTCCAACTATGCAAAATTTACTTGGGAAGAAAAATTGAAATGTTTATATTTGACTATCAAATAAATTCACAAAAGTTTGTGCATTGTGGCTTTCGCCCATGAAATATAGCTGATTTTAGACTTAATATTCCAACAAATATAGAAAATTTAACCAAGAAATTTGTGAAGTATGTATCCAAAGGTGCTACAGATGTTATGGCTTTGGAATTGTTATGTGCTAAAATTGTAACTGGACTGGTAAACAACAATTTGGTGTTACGGAGTCATGGGAATGATTTGGAAATGATCTTGTATATGAGGAATGCCAAATGCTATTCCCGGATGGTGCAAATTTATCATTGAAAATGTTTGGGATCCTATTCCAGAAAATAGATTAACTTGATAGTTTCTTATCTGATAATAGATGAAAAGAAGAAAAGAAACTAAAAAAAAGCATTCCTACGAATAAAATCCAAAAACAACATATCCATTCCGAACCTTTACTTCGATTATCGAACACAGTATGTTCCAAATGAAGATAAATTTACGATGCACACGAAACCGAGGATAAAGTTAACTACTTTTTAACGAAAAGTAATTGCAATTTCTCGTGTATTTTATTAAATGAATAAATCATCCCTGTTTTGTGAAAAACGTGAATTAAATAGTGACATACTGTAGCAATAAGATAATTTTTGTTAAAACACAAATGACCACAAATAATCGAAAATAATAGACTCTTTTTAAAATCCATGTCATGTAGCTGAATAATGTGTTTTTAGAACACACGCCCACAAACAATTAAACAAACTGCATAAGATTTGAACAATTACCGCTACATACATAATTCTATTTATTGAAAGGAAAGCTTGTTAGAAATTTGCACGTGGATGCGCATACATTACAAAATCCTTTTTCGCCTTGCTTGTTGAACGAATATGATAAATTTTAATCTCGAATAATATTGTGGGTCTAGTACGAAATTCCGAATCCCGAAATCCCGAACGTTCATAAGCCCGAAAGATATCCCCAAAGATCAAAATACCGAATGAACGGAATTCCGAAGGATCGAAATCCCGAAAGTATAGTACACGTATCCTAAAATGTATGGAATACCAAGATAAAGCTATACATTTATGATAGTTAACGTACATGATAGTTAACATACAAATTTGTACACTAAAGCTGATATTTTAAAGGATAATTCGGGGATGTCGTTCATTCGGGACTTCGTTAATTCGGGATGTCATTAATTCGGGACTTCGATCTTTCGGGATTTTGTTATTCGGGATGTCGTTCATTCGGATTTCGACCGTTGCCGAATTTTGTAACCACAAAAGATTTTGACGAAAATGCAATATTTTTCCGCAATTCTTATCAGTTATACAGTCATATCTTCCTATAATCACGCCCTCGGGAACACCAAAAAGTTGACTGTATAGATGTTTAATTCTTCCGTAATTTTTGTCGTTATATTCAAATTATAGAAAATCGCTAGGTCCAAGCCCAGTTTATTTATTTATAGTCTACCTTCTATTATTTTTTAAAAAATGGACAGACATTGATAATTAAAAATTGTTGGGTGATGTTGAACTTTGCACTTTACAAGTACTATATTCACGAATTACACTCAAATCTCTTTATGCATCAGCTATTAGACAAAAATTTACTATGCGAGGATTTATAACGTTTTGATTATAATATATTAATATTAGACGATTTGTATATTTACCTTCATTCTGTGTCGTCTGTTACAAACAATGTTAGTTCATCGAGAAGCCGACATTAATCCAACATCGATATTTGGTTGACTGAATAATCTTTCACTAGTATAAAGTAGAGGTTGTTCTTCTACATCTTGCTCTCTTATTCTTATCTGAATCTATAATCAAGTTTAGAAAGTTTATTTTAATAATTTTTTCACTAGTCTTTAATTTTTTTGAGTTATATCTCTATTTTACTTGTATTAAATACTTGGTCTATTAATAAAGCGGTTTAGAATTAAGCGGAGGAATAAATAATATTATTATTAAGATATCAGCTTTTATGTCACGTATAAACGTGAAGTTTACACGTGCAGTTTACACGTCATATAGAGGCTCAAGTAAATACACAGAATTATGGTCGTCGACCATATGGCGTTGGCCTTTTGTTATTGGAATCGATTTAAGCCAATCTTATTATCTTTGTGGCTTACTCGCTGATTAGAGCTCTAGTTGCTACTATGGTGGAATACAGGTAAAAGTTAAGTTTAGTATACTGATTTACAGCGAAGAAGTGTCAATATTAAGTCAACAAATTAGGTGTAAAAAAGCATTATAAAAATTATAATAGACTAATAAAATATGAATAATATTAAATAATAATTATATAAAACAATAAAATAATAATAAAAATTAACTCAAGTTCTACAGATATCATAAAGTATTTATCGCCTATCTACATAAATAAAACTCTTTTTGATTAAAATAACATACGAACTGATTAAAAGAAATTATAGCTTGCTTAACAACACAACTTAAATGTTGCCTCGAAAATCATGATTGCTAATAAACAAAATATCATCACCATAATCTTGATTCAAAAATGAGAGCTTTCCCCGCAAATTTCATTAGAACATTTGTCCGTCTTATAACCTTAAAAGCTAATTTATAACAATATTGTAAATAAAACATTACTGTAGAATTTTACCTTTATTTGCTTCGTTTGTTGATTTGGCAATGACATCTATACCAAGTTCTGTGGTTACATATCCTGCAAACAAGTATTTATATAAATTTACTATACCAAATTCTGTGGTTACATATCCTGCAAACAAGTAATTATATAAATTTAATATTTTAAATAAAAATAATTTTACCTTTTGTAGAATCTAATATTCAATACAAATTCTTAATTAAATTGAAAGATTAATATCTTTTATACTTAGAAACAAAACGCTACCTGAGTCAACTGGAATTGTAATTAATATTTTTTAGATTGATAGGCATAGATTCTACAAACACTATTAAAAAACACCAACCTTCCTGATTCACCTTCGGCAAAACTTTGCTCGTGTAAACTGCCAAGGGATGCGTCGTGTAACTTTCTTTGGAATCATAATTGGATGCGTTTGCAATTCTAAACTTCTCAGCGGCGTCTATTTGTTGTTTTTCCGTTTCTGTAATTTCGCCTCGATACCATTTTTCAACGATGTCGCAAACCTCTTTCGAAGTTGGTCTTTTTGAGGGAGTATGATGCCAACAACGTTCAATCAAATTGCGGTAAAAGTCAGGTAATCCTTTTGGTAATTCTGGTCGCAATCCTCTGCATATTTCAACGGCTAAATAAATATCGAAAGGAAGTTTACCGAATGGAGGTTTACCGACACACCACTCCCACATGACCATTCCCAATGCATAGACATCTGATGCCATGCTAAATGCCTCTCCTCGGAAAATTTCTGGTGCAACAAATGGCATCACACCAAATATTTGGCCCATTTCCTTAGTAAAATTTTGTCTGATTGCACCACCAAAGTCACAGATTGTAGTAACATCTCTGCTTAATATAAGAATATTTCCAGGGTGCAGGTCACCATGTATAATACCTTGTGAATGAATAAACTGAAGATGAGCACAAATATCATATAGTACTTGTATGCGCTCATCCCAACTTATTACGATGAATCGATTTCGCAGATGACGTCGCAGATCACCAAGGCCAACAGCAGGGAGAACTAAAAAGTATTCTCCATTTGAAGGATCGTGGGTTATTCCATAGACTTTATAATTTCGAAAACTATATATAATGAAAAGTAGAAGGATAAATTAAACAAATAAAAAGAAAGCTGGGCCTATACTTTCTTACCTATTACCTTCGTTAGACAAATGACAAGAAATTACATTAAATAGAGTAGATTGATATCTAAAAAAAAAATGAATAAAATAAATATAATAAATTCAAAAATTAAGTAAAATGGTAGATTCTTACCTAAAATGCAAAATAAAACCGTCAAGTTCTTACCAGCTAGAATAATGGATTAGTTAAATAAATTAATATCAAATAAAATTAAAATGCAAATGTAAAATAAAATCGTTGATTTCTTACAATCTAGATAATGGATAGAATAATGGATTAGTTAAACAAGTTAAATAAATTAATATCAAATAAAATTAAAAAGAAAATGCAAAATAAAATCATTGAGTTTTACCCCCTAAATAAAATATAGAATAATGGATTAGTCAAATAAATTAATATCAAATTAATTTAAAATGAAAATGCTAACTAAATTTGTTGATTTCTTACTTTCTAATAAAGAATAGAATAATGGATTAATTATATAAATTAATATAAGACGAGCTTAAAATGAAAATGTAAAATAAAATCGTTGATTTCTTTACTTTCTAATGGATTAGTTAAATAGATTAATATTAAATAAATTTAAATTAAAAATTTAAAATAACATCACGATTTCTCACCTCCTAAATAAAGGATAGAATAATGGATTAGTTAAATAAATTAATATCAAATAAATTTAAATGAAAATGTAAAATAAAATCGTTGATTTCTTACCATCTAAATAAAGGATAGAATAATATATTAGTTAAATAAATTAATATCAAATAAATTCAAAATGAAAATGTAAAATAAAATCGTTGATTTCTTACAATCTAAATAAAGGATAGAATAATGGATTAGTTAAATAAATTAATATCAAATAAATTTAAAATGAAAATGTAAAATAAAATCGTTGATTTCTTACAATCTAAATAAAATATAGAATAATGGATTAGTTAAAGAAATTAATATCAAATAAATTTAAAATGAAAATGTAAAATAAAATCGTTGATCTCTTACAATCTAAATAAAGGATAGAATAATGAATTAATTAAATAAATTAATATCAAATAAAATTTAAGTGAATTTCTTACCGCCTAAATAAAGAATAGAATAATGGATTAGTTAAATAAATTAATATCAAATAAAATTTAAAATGAAAATGTAAATAAAATTATGGATTTCTTACCCCCTAAATAAAGGATAGAGTAATGGATTAGTTAAATAAATTAATATCAAATAAATTTAAAATGAAAATGTAAAATAAAATCGTTGATTTCTTACAATCTAAATAAAATAATGGATTAATATCAAATAAAATAAATTTAAAATGAAATTATAAAAATAAAATCGTTGATTACTTACAAACTAAATAAAAGATAGAATAATAGATTAGTTAAAAAAATTAATATCAAATAAATTTAAATTGAAAATGTAAAATAAAATCGTTGATTTCTTACAATCTAAATAAAAGATAGAATAATGGATTAGTTAAATAGATTAATATTAAATAAAATTAAAATAAAAATGTAAAATAACATCATTGATTTCTCACCTCCTAAATAAAGGATAGAATAATGGATTGGTTAAATAAATTAATATCAAATAAAACTAACGCTAAAATGAAAATGTAAAATAAAATCGTTGATTTCTTACTAACTAAATAAGGATAGAATAATGGATTAGTTAGTTAACGTTAATATCAAATCAAATTAAGATGCAAATGTAAAATAACATCATTGATTTCTTACCTCCTAAATAAAGGATAGAATAATGAATTAGTTAAATATGAAATTATAATTAAATGTAAAATAAAATCGTTGATTTCTTACCAGCTAAATAAAGAATAGAATAATGGATTAGTTAAATAAATTAATATCAAATAAATTTAAAATGAATATGTAAAATGAAATCGTTGATTTCTTACCCCCTATATAGGATAGAGTAATGGATTAGTTAAATAATTAATATCAAATAAAATGAAAATGTAAAATAAAATCTTTATATCTTACTATCTAATAAAGGATAGAATAATGGAATAGTTAAATAAATTAATATCAAATAAATTTAAAATAAAAATGTAAAATAAAATCGATGATTTCTTACCATCTAAATAAAGGGTAGAATAGAATAATGAATTAGTTAAATAAATTAATATCACATAAAATTGAAACGCAAATATAAAATAAATTTAATTTTTTACTAACTAAATAAAGGATAGAATAATGGATTAGTTAAATCAATATCAATTAAAATTAAACGCAATATAAAAATAAATTTGATTTCTTACTCCCTAAAATAAAAGATAGAATAATGAATTAGGTAAATAAAATAATAATGCAAACTTAAATAAAATCGTTAATTTCTTACATCTTGAATCATCACTAATCAAAAAGTTAAGATTATTAATGGATATTAAATTAAATAAGAATCCAAATAATAATGTTTACCATTTTTTTGCACACTTATTGGTCAATTTAGCCTACATTGAGTTATTATTATAGAATTAAAACCAAAGATGAATAAATAGCTACAAAAATCGGTTTCGCATACTATCTTTAATAATTAATTACCTCATGCACTAATGCTTTAATGGTCTCGGCTGACTTCAATACAACCCATTTCTTATTCAAAAAACCTCTGTACACATCACCAAATCCCCCTTTGGCAAATTTCTCAATATTAGTAAAAGTCTCGAAAGGTATTCTCTCAATTTCAGGCGTCGATTGAATAAATTCTTCGATTTCTTTATTTGATTCTATTTCTTTATTAGTATCTGCCATGTACATATATTTAAGATATGTTCAAAGAGGACGTTTCCACAACAAAGAACAGTGCTGTAAATGTATATGTTCAACACACTCTGATGAAAGTACATGTACATGTACAGTCGCCACAAAAAGTAACATCCAATTATGCATGTGTAACAATATATGCGTCGCGTTTTTATTATTGTCGACCATAATTATTTTCTTCTTTTACATACACTAAGCGAAATTTTTTTGGATACCTATCATACCAGTTGCCATCTTTGACAAGGATAAAAATTGTGATTTTTATTGAAATTATGGGTTCCAAGCAAAGCTGCAAAAAAAGTACCATAACCTGGTGATAGTATAATGTTCTCTTGCCAAGTACAAAAGGAACAAAGAAAAATGAAAATTTACCACTGTCTGAGAGATCATAAGCACTTAGCAATCAAGAAAAAATGCATATATACAAGAAACAAAAAAGACATCCTGAGCCATATCATGAAATTGGTAAAAAAAATTTATCTGAAGATTCTCTAAGGTAATTTGATCTCTTCTCATAATATAATTTATTCATTAATTTGGTAGAACATAATATTTCAAAATAATAACAATAATAACACTTGATCTACAATTGGAAAAGAAGCCATGAATAGAATCAAATAGAGAAAATCAATGAATAACTACAACTTATTGGAGAACAATATTCAAAATTGCAAAAGTTTTCCAAGGATTGTGAAAAAGCTCAAGACTACTCTGAAGAAAATTCGATGTGTTGGTTTTTGAGGAGGTTGTACGCTCAATACCTTGAGAAATCAAAGTTATATTAGAGCCATATGAAGAGTTATTTAATGTATTAGTTAGATTTTTTTATATATAAGACAGAAATAAAATAAATTTGAAATTTCATTTTTAAGGAAAAATCGGGCGTTACTTTTTGCGGTGACTGCACTTGTACATTTATCCGGAAGGAACAGCAATCTGAAAAATTAAACGTCGACTTATGCATTCCAATTTGGTTGTACATGCACAGTCGAATCTAAAACAATTTCATACGTATGAACTTTATTTACATTGCACAATGCATGTGCATGTATATGTATTTCCACACGAAATATGCCCAGTTTAATAATTAAATTTTAATAATAGATGATAAACATAAAAGCACGTTTTATAAATTAAAGCTAAAGCTATCAGATAGTTTCATCATAAAAGTTGTATATTAATATTGAAATCTAATTTGTAACATCAGAGAAAAAAATACCGCATAAAGCACCAGGGTACGCTACATTTTACCTCCAAGACTAACAGAAATTAATTAATAAAAAAGGGATGGGTGCATTACAAGGAGGTACTTTGTGCACGTAGTAATGAATGGATTAAAGAGATTAATAAGAGAATAATTACAAATGTAATTTTGTCGCCTACACTTTGAGATTCAATATATCAAATTCAGTAGTCACATATACTAGCGTTGCATCAAACAATTATTTAACTTGTATGTGTGGAAAAACACATAAAAAAAAGCAGTGCCAATTATCTCAAATTTAACTCGTCGACGATAACGCAGCCATAGAATAATGATGATTAGCGAGTTAGAAATTAAGCCCATTAAAAAATAAGGAGTGAGACGGTCTGGTCCAAACCATAGTTGAGAAATTTTTTGTAATAGACTTGCATTTGACTGAAAATATGATTGTTTGAAAATTACCTTGTTTATTTGATTCTCTTTCAAAAACTAGATTTTAAATTTTCGCGATACCATCATTGTTAATGAAAAATAATTAGATTCCATAATTAATTTTTTAAGCTCAAATTAAACTTTGCGAGTTTTTTTCCATTAATAATGGCAATATCAAGTACTGTAAATAAAACAAATCATTAATGTTGCATATTTAACTTCATTTGTTTCGTCGATAGGTACATATAGTCATTCTTTGATTTGATATCGATACCTATATCATATTTCGTAGTATTTAATATATCAATATTGATTTTATTGAATTTCTTTTTAAAGTTAGTTTTTTACCTTCATTTGGAATATTACAAACATTAATAAAGTCAAATAAACTGCTAGACAATTCATAAATTCGTTTGTGATATTTGAGACAGTCAATGCAGTACTGATTTTTTTTGACAATACGAACGTTTGCTACAATCATGAGCACTGTGAACTAAACATACATTGCAGTATTTATTCCATCGACAATAGCCACATTTATTACAATGATGAGTATTAATTCAACCTTTGAGTTCATTTTATAAAATGCGTTTGTATTGATATATGAACATGAATTGCCTGAGTGTGTAAAAACAAACGAGAGAATCGTTATTATTATATCAACTGCAGACATTGTATTGTATTACATGTACACGCAAGTAATTTACTGTATTTTCGCCCACCTGCGCGTTATTTCGAAGCAAAAAGTCGATTTTCTGCTTTAGAAAGTCTTCATAGTCTAGCACTATTATAGAATTGGGCTGGGTCGAACTAAAGATAGAAGACGTATTTATAAAGATCCATTAAAATACACGCTTTAATTTTAAAGATTATAAACTTTTGATTGAATGAATATTTGTAAAATTATTTTGGAGTTTTTTAAGTTGTCCTGCACTGTATATCGGTATTATTACTGTACACAAAATTTGCCTGATATGAGGCTCGTTAATTCGGGACGCCCATGAACATTATCTTGAAACCATGTATGCTATTTTTAAAGGTACCATTTTCGAATAACGACTATTTCGCGAAAATACGTGCATGATTAGCTTTTCGTGACTTCGAATATCCACCTTCGGATTAGTGAGTTTCACCATGTACACTCCCCGGTCAAAAGTGTCCGACCACTTAAAACCGGATAAAAATGCACAAACTTCAACAATTAATTTCTTGACAATTTATAAACAAATATTATAAATCATTTTATTCAGTAAAACATGAATTTTATTAATATCTAGTTGGATTTTCATGGCTATCTAATACTGCTTGAACCCTCCTTGGCAAACTTTCAACTAAATTTGTTAAAATTTCAGGCTCAATTTTA
>CAJVPS010001922.1:0-13732 GCA_910591765.1 Ambispora leptoticha | reverse complement strand
AATTATAAATGAAATATATAAATTTAGTAATATGCTAGCTAAATTAGTAGAACAAAAGAAAAGAGAAATTCTACTAAGAAACTATCTATAGCTAAAATAACTCAAATAAATTAGATAATTTTTCTTGGCATAATTGGATGATTATAATGCAGTAAGTCATATATAACACAGTATATAATACAGCAATGATCTGTAAGATAAAAGATAAATATAATATAATTATTAATAACTAATTTAATTTTATTATAACACTCCTTCTCTTAAGAATCAATATTCTCATTGACATTTTAATTCAAAAGATTTTACAAGTTTCATTGTATTATGAAGATTTTTTAAAGATTTTCAGATAGAATTATGAAGAGAGTAACTTAGCTATTTAACTAAGTATTGAGATTTATTATGAATAATTCTTTTATTCAAGATTGTTTCTACTTTATATTCTTCTTTATCAGTTCCAGATATGATGATTGGTTATGATGGAATTAGATGAATAAAATCTTCATTATCATTAGAATTATAAGATTTTAATAATGAAATATGAAAGATAAGGTGAATTTTCATATATGAAGATAAATCCAATTTATATGTAACAGATAAAATTACTTCAAGAATAGAGAAGGGACCAATATATTTAGGTGTAAGCTTTTTATTAGAGTATTATTTATCCACAAGATTAATAATATTGTGAGTTGAAAGTAAGACTTGATTTTCAATTTTAAATTCTTGAAAATAATGATATTAATTAGCATATTTAGATTAATAATTCTGTACTTCCATTAATAAGACTTTAGCATCTTTAATTATATTATTCTAATGTTGAATGAATTCATCAGTGGCAGTGACTTTATTATCTATGATAAGTATTATAGATGTAATCAAATGTTGATCACAATCTAACTCAAAGGATATATGATCAGAAGAAGCTTGAATTGAATTATTATGTATAAATTTAGCAGCAGTAAGATGTTTATCCCAGTGATCTTGATTATAAATGGAATAGATTTTTAACATTTCTTCTAGTATATAATTTATTCTCTTAGTTTGACTATCAGTTTATGAGTAAAATGCAATTGATATAGTCAATTTAGTTCCAATTTGTTCAAATAGTGATTTCCAGAAATGACTAGTAAATTTGATATTATAGTCTGAAATTATAACTTGAGATAGTTTATGTAATTTAAATATATTATTGAAGAATAGTTTAGTAACTTCAGGTATAGTGATAGTAGTGTGAGTAGGAATGAAGTATATATATTTAGTAAGATAATTAATAATAATTAAGATTGCATTATATTCTTGACGAGTTATAGGTAATTGCATGATAAAATCCAAAGTAATTTATTTCTAGTATTGTTCAGATATTTTTAATAGTTATAGAAGTTCTGAGGATGGCTATTACTAGATTTATTTCTTTAATATTCTTTATAACTAAGGATATATTTACAAATATCCTTAAATATTTTTGGCCAGTAATATAATTTTTGTAGATACTTATAAGTTTTATTGATTTCTAAATAACCAGAGATAGGAATATCATGATATTTCTTTAAAATTTAAGTTCTTAGAGTTTTATTCTTAGGAATAGCAAAATGATTTATATTTTTCAAATAAAGCTTGTTATTTCTCAGAATAATGTGTTATTAAGATTATTACTTTGATGTAAATAATTTAGAATTTTGTAAGACTATTCAGATTTTCTTGAAATATTTATCATTCTCATATCCTTGTTGTAACTTTTCATTATTGATAAGTTATGCAGAAATTGTAGTAATATTATTCACTTGTAATAGATAAGATAAAGTATTAGCTACTATATTTTTCTTTTCCAGTTTATATTTAATAATGAAATCATTAGCTTGTAAGATTTCTAGCTAACAAGCTTGATGTTTAGAAAGATTATGTTATGTCTTAATATATTCAAGAGATACATGATCAGTGATAACAGTAAATCATTATCCTTCCAAATAAGATTTTCAGAGATAAATAGTATATACAATAGCGAGAAGTTTCTTTTCATGTATTGAATAGTTTTGTTCAGCTAAGGATAGTTTATATGATTCATAAGTGATAGGTTGATCATCTTTTCCATGATTTTGACTCAGAACAGCTCTAATAGCAAATTCAGATATATTAGTTATAATTGTGAAAGATAATTTAGGATCTGGCAAAATTAAGACAGGTGTAATAATTAAATACTATTTTAAATTATCAATTGCTTTCTGCTCAGACTTATTTTAAATGTATTCTTGATCTTTATGAAGTAAGATTATGAGTGATGAAGCAATTACAAAGAATCCTTTTACAAATTTTCTATAGTAACTAGCAAGATTTAAGAATGATCAAAGCTTAGAGATATTTATTAGCTTGAACCAGTCATAAATAGCAGCAATTTTGTATTAATCAACTGATATTCCTTGATCCAAAATAAAATGACCTAAGTATTTAACATATTACTTGATGAGTTCACATTACTTGAATTTGGCATAGAGTTTATATTTACAAAGTTTAGAAAGAATAATGTGAAGATGTTGAAGATGTTCTTCCTTAATATTACTAAATACAAGAATATCATCAAGATAGATAATGACAAATTTATCCAAATAGTTATGGAAAATATTATTCATAAGAGTTATAAAAGTTGTAAATGTATTGATAAAATCAAAGGGAAGTACAAGAAATTCATAGTAATTATATCTTGTTCTGAATACTATTTTATGAATATCTTCTTCTTTAATTCTGATTTAGTAATATTCAGAGTAGAGATCTAATTTAGAAAAATATTATGCTCCAGCTAAATAATCCATTAATTCATCAACATGAGATAAAGAGTATCAATTTTTAATTGTAATTTTGTTCAAGATATAATAATCAACACAGAGATAAAGAGTTTCTTCCTTTTTATGTACAAATAAGACAGGCACTCCAAATGGCAAAAGACTAGAATGAATAAAATCTTTACTAAGTAAGTCAGATAGTTATTTCTTCAGTTTATCTATTTCAATATAAGATAAGTGATATGTAGGATAAGATAGTAATTCAGAGTCAGATATTAAATCAATAACATAATTTATAGTATATTTTGGTGATAACTTATTAGAAAGTGAGTTAGAAAATACATTAACAAATTCTTTAACTAATTGAGTAACTTTACAAGAAGTTGTCATTTCTTGATGTGTTTCTTTTATAGTGGCACAGATTGCAAATAATTCAGAATCAGATAGAATTTTAGCAAATTATTATCTAGATACATAAAAAGAATTGCAGCTAGATGTAAGTTTATCTTTACTAGTATTGACCTTAATTACTTTGTTGCTATAGTGAAACATCATGAAATTATTATATCAGTCAATAGTGAAATTGGCATAATAAAGTCATAATTTATTAAGTATAAGATCATAATATTAAATATTAAGAACTTGAGCATTGATATTAAAGATATAATATATATCCAGTTTTAATTTCTTGATTACTATGGATGAGTTAACTTTCTTTTTATGACCATCTGCAAGTTCCATAGTAATAGGATTCATGTTATATATTTGTAAGTAATTATTCTTAACATATGTTTCATCAATAAAATTTCATGATGCTCCACTGTCAAGCAAAATTCAGATAGACTTTCTATTAATATAGCTATTAAATTTCAAAAGTTTCTCTCAATTATCTTTCAGATAAGCAAATTCAATATTGTTATTATATTGTGTAATAGTTATAGTATTATTATTATCTTTAATATTAATGATCTTGACTTTTTCTTTAGAATGACAATCCTTGATAAAATGATCTAGTTTATTATAGTTGTAATAATTACAAGTATTATTATTTCTGCTATGATTATTATTATTATTGCTATTATTATTATTATTATTATATTAATATATTTCTGAATTTAGTATCATACTCTTGTATAGTACTAGTTTGATGAAGTTGATGCAGTTAATAATAAAGATATTATTAATAGTTAGGCAGTTAAAATGCTTTATAAACTTCAGTGAAAAATATTTCTCAGTTTTCAAAGGCAGAATTTTCTCTAGCAGTGTGTATTTTATTCAAATACTAATGAAAAGTGGCATCTTCAAGATTAGTTCCAGCATATATGATATATGTTTATTTATCTGTGATTTCTTGAGCATGTAGTACTTCAGTTACTTATAGAATCCAGATATTAATATTTTCATATAGTTCTTCTTTATATATTAGAATTTTGAGAGGAATTCTTGATGTAGGAGAGTTATGTTATTAATCTTCACCATTATTACTAATATTATCAAGAGCAGTGATGAGTTGTTACTGTTGTTAGATAAGATTAGTGAAATCAGTGAGAAGTTATTAAAATTATTTACTTGAGATATCAGGACCAAACATTATGTGTATATATATATATATATATATGAATGTATATATAATGTATATTAATGATAAATAAGCAATGTGTCATTCATCAATTAAGAAAGTGTTAGAGAAGTGTATATATATAGTATTAATCTTTTCCACTACTACCAAAGTTATAATCTTCTTGTTATATAGTATAATTTATCCAGATAATTCACATAAAAAAATCAAGATATAATATTATATCAAGAAAATTCACACAGAAGATTCAAGATATAAGTGATATTATTTAAAATAGAATTCACACAGAAAATTAAATCAAAAGCAAATAAGAGATTATATTTAAAACTTATCCTTTATTTATGTGATCATTATTATTAAAATTACAAAACAGATACAGCATCTTTAAATAATAAATTAATGTTACATAAAATTAATAATAAGATAAATAAATTAATAATAGAAAATACTTATATGGTAGTACCTCCAGAAGATGCTTATTCAAGTATAAATAAAGAAATAAATGATTATAAATAAAATATATAAATTTAGTAATATGCTAGCTAAATTAGTAAAATAAAAGAAAAGAGAAATTCTACTAAGAAACTATCTATAGCTAAAATAACTCAAAATAATCAGATAACTTTTCTTGACATGATCAGGTGATTGTGGCGCAGTAAGTACATGTAGTACAGCATATAGCACAATAACAATCTGTGAGATAAAAGATAAATATACTTTAATTATTAATAACTAATCTAATATTATTACATTTTAATTAATTTAGCTATATTTCTTATAAATTCTTTAAATTATTTTTTATTTATATTTATTATAATTTAATTTTAAATCAAGAATTAAAATATATATAAGTATATATAGTGATTATTAAAAGTAATATAATACTTAAATTTTTTTATTAATTATAATTAGTAAAAAATTTAAATATTATTACTTTTGATAGTTATTATATATTATAATAAAAATATAAAATATTATATATTATATAATAATAATTATATTTAATATTATTAAATTATAATATTATTTATTTATAATTATAAATAAGATAAAATATATAATAAATAATTTTAATTTATAAATATTTATACTTTATTATTTAAATAATATTTAAATTGAAAATTAAATTATAAAACAGAATAATATATTTATATAAAATAAAATAAATATAAAAAATAAATAAATTAATAATTCTAAAATATATATAGTTAAATATAATTAAAAAAATTAATAATTTTATATTATATCTTTAAAAGATTAATTATATTTAATTTAATAATATATTATTATAGTGAATTAGTAAGTGAGATTTTACTTGAATTCATCTTAATGATATAGAATTGGAAGAGACTAAAATAATTAAAGAATCAAGAGAGAGAAATTAGATTATAACTTTCAATAATAATAAAGATTTCTAAGATCTGTACCAATATCTATAGATATTGTCTTAAAAAAAGTAATTAAATAAAGAAATAAATAAATAAATCAAAGAAATTATAAAGATTGACTGAGTAAAATTACTAATAATCGATATAATTCAAGATTTGAATTGATTAAATAGCAAGCTATTAATCAAAGAAGACTATAATTAATAAAAGATAAAAACTAAAATATGAAAACTAAATAACTAAACAAAAATAAAAGATATGGCTTATTTATAGTAAAGATCATCTACTCTCAAAAATAATAAAATAAATAAAATAAAAAGTGTAACTTATTTATAGTAGAGATTATCTACTCTCAAAATAATATTAAAATAAATCAAAAAATCAATATAATTTATAATTCAAAAATCTAAAATCAACTTTATATAATTAAAGGAATAAAACTGAATAAAAAAAGAGTACTAGTATAATTTGAAAAAGAATCTTTTAAAAAGATTACTATTATTATGATAATAAGCTTTTAAATTATATTTTCCAAATAATTCAATCCAAAACTATTTATTTCAAGCTGGAATAACAGATCTTTTTATATATTTTTCAGATATATAAATTATTATAGTATTACTAACTAATACTAACTAATATATAAGATATAATTAAAGCATTGTAATATAAATAATTATAAATAGATTATGTCAAAGTATATTAAAATATGTCAAAGAATATTGAAGAATATTAGAATATATGAAAGGATATTAAAAGATATGAAAAGATGTTAAAAAATGAGAATGAATGAGAATGAATATCAAAGGATATCAAAAAATGAGAAAAGATATTTGAGATCATAATCTAAGTATAACTGTTCTATCAAAATTAAAAATAATTTTTAATTATACTATTCTACTATATATATAAATATCATATTATAAATAATAATAAAAATATAGATCCTGAATATTAAATAAAATATAATATTTAAAAATAAAAATGTGATAATAAATATAGTAATATATAATATAAAAATAGGGATATTTATAAAATAAATGAAAAATATAGAAATATGTAATTTTGTATAACCAGAAAAAGATTAAGAAATTAAGAAATTTTATATCATTACAATAATATTATTATAGAAATTTCTATAGGAATTATATATCAAGTAATATCTTACTTATTTCTCATTAAACAAGAAATTAATATTAAATATGGAACTATTAACTCTGGATATATTAGAAATATTAGTATTATTATTTAAAATAACTCAAAAAAAGATTATATTATTAAGTCAGATCAGAAAATTATTCAACTTGTATTTCTATAACTTGCTCTTATTAACCAACTTAAACTAATTTTTACCAGAGAAGAACTAGAATAATCTAGTTGAGAAACTGCTAGATTTGGATTTACTGATCATTAAGAAGCTTATATTTATTTTCTGAAACAAGAAGAAAAAGTTATTGAAAAACAAAAATTAATTGCTAAACAAGATGACTTCTTACTCAATTACTAGAAGATAATGCTGATATTTTTGTAACTAAATTATATGAACTTGATAGAAATAATCTAATTCAATATGAAATATATACTGAAAATGAATCATCTATTAAAGAATATCCTTATAGAATCACTCTTCCAAACTAAATATTTATATTAAAAGAAATTTAAAAAATGTTAGAAATAAATATTATCTGATTATCAATTATTCCTTAAACTTTATCTATCATTATAATTTTCAAAAAGAATAGAAAGAAAAGATTTTTTATTGATTACAGAAAATTAAATGCAGTTACTTAATAAAGATATATATCTATTATCAAGAATTGATAAAATAATGGACTCTCTTGAAAATACTTACTGATTTTTATTTATGAATTTAATCTCTGGATACTGGCAAATAGAAATAAAAGAAGAAGACAAACCTAAAATTACTTTTATCTCTAGAGAAGAACTATTTAAATTTAATATTATGTTTTTTGGATTATAAAATACTTTGACAACTTTTTAATATTCTATAAATATAGTATTAGGAGAATATAATTAGAATTTTGCTAATATAATTATTAATAATCTGAATGTGTTCTTCAAAGATTTTGAAGAACACTTAGATCATCTTAATAAAGTATTTTGCAGAATTCAAAATACTAATTTAAAGTTCAATATGAAAAAATATAACTTTTGCAAAAGAGAATTATTATTTCTTGAATATATAATAATGGAAGAAGGAATTTTCTCTAATTCATCAACTATTCAGAAGATAAAAGACTTTTCTTAATCAAGAACTATCAAAGAACTCTGATCTTTTCTTGAATTAACTGAAAAATTTGTAAAAAGATTTTTTCAAATTATTATATTATTATTCAAATTATTTTATAATAAAGAATTATTTATTTAAACTACAGAACAAGAAGAAGCTTTTCAACAAATTAAATAATATCTTACAATTGCACCTATCTTAATTTATTCTAATTTTATAAACAAATTCTATTTTTATACTAATATCTTAGATTCAGAACTTGAAACTATCTTATTTCAGAAAGATAAAGATAGAAAAGAATAAGTAGTTATTTATATAAATATTACTTTGAAATCAAATAAACAAAAATATGAAATAACTAAAAAAGAAATATTAGCAGTAGTATGGACTATTAGACAATTTCATTATTATCTACTTGGAACAATTTTTAAAATAATTACTAATCATAATATCTTGAAATAATTATTTAAAAATCAATCAAGTCATTTTGCTAAAGTAAACTGATGAATCATGTCTTTTATGGAATATATCTTTATTATTTCTTATCAATCTGGAAAAAAGAATCAAAATGCTGATATCTTATCTCAGATATATTCAGAAAATTATTAAATAACTTTTTCTTTATTATTATAATATAAATTTAATAACTTATTATAATTTATAATAATATTTGAATAATAAAACTTATCTTATAGGATTAACTCTTAAATAACTTTATAATCAAGTAAAATACTTTTTACAAATTAATAGTATATTATATAAAATAATAGAAGAAAAGAATTAACTATATTCCTTAGAATTATTAAAGAAAATAAAATGGAAGCTATTCTTATTAATTTATATTCAAGCTCTTTATCTGAATATTTTGAATATAAAGGAATCTATTAGCAAATTGCAAGTAAATATTAGTAAAATAGTATGGAAACTGATATAAAGAATTATATGAAGACTTGTAAAAACTTTTAGCAAACTGGTGAAAGAACTACCAAATAATCTTTATATCCTATCAAAATTGAATAATCTTTTGACAGAATAGTTATTAATTTGATTAGACCTAGCAAAATCACAATAACTGAAAATTGATATATCATTACAATAATAAATTATCTTACAAAATAACCTGAAGTTAAAGCAATTTCAGACAAGAAAGCTACTATAATTACAAAATTTGTCTTTGAAGAAATTATTTGTAAACATGAATATCCTAAAGAAATTTAATCAGATAATGAATTGGATATATCAATGAAATAATCAAAGAGTTATCAACAAAATTTGAAATCAAATATAAATTTTCTTCATCTTATTATTCACAAACTAATAATATTTTAATAGAATACTGTGTATAATTTTACAAAAATTAATAATAGTATATGAACAAAAATGGGATACTTTCATTCTTACTGCTCTTTTTATTTATTAGACTAATTAAAATTCAATAATAAAGCATAAACTATTTTTCTTAACTTATAAATGAAATGCTAAATTACTAATTAAATTATAAATTCCTATCTATTTGGAAGAAGTTTCCACAGAAGAAGAAAAACTATTATAACAGATATATTATATAATAGATTAGTTATCTTAATAAATTTTAGAAGCAAAATAAAATATAGAAGAATGATAACTATAATATTTTCAAATATTTAATGATAAAATTTAAAATGAAATAGTATTCAAAATTGAAAATAAAGTATTAATATTTGACATGAAATGATATCTAATAATTAGAGATAAATTTCAATTTACTTGGAGTAAAGAATAGTATTATATTTATAATTATGCTAAATATAACTCTTACAAAATTTGTAATTAGAAAAGAAATATTTATAAGTATTCTATTAATAGAAAATAACTCAAATATTATTATAATTGATAAAATTACTTTGAATTACAAATTATTATTGAGTAACTTATATAGATCAATGCTTTTATTCTTGTTACTTCTATATTTGAAATTATCTTCTATCTTATTTTTATCTATTTTTATAATTATCTTTATCTTACATTTTTAATATTCTATTTCTTATAGTAGATTTTAGTTCAAATTTTATATAAATACTCTCTTTATTTCCTTTTCTTTTTTCTTTATTCTTTCATATTTTTATTTTTATTTATTGTTTTTATCTTTATTATCTTATATTTTTTCAAATATTTTTTATATATTTATCTTTATTATTTCTTATTATATCTTAATTATCTACTTGAATTATCTTTTCAATAATTAAATCTCTTGAAAAAATCTATCAGAAAATACTTATATATCAGCTCTTTGAGTTAATTACTTTTTTGACTTATAGACTATTTATCTGTAATAATACAGAACAAGAAATTAATATTATACTCTTGGATTTACTTATGTAACCTGAATTTACTAAAGATATTAAAGTTGATAATATTTTTCTTTTAAATATCCAGATAACTATTAAATTACTTGAAGTATTTGTTGAACTAATTAATATAATCACTAATCTAAACTTTGATTAGTTAAATATCTTTATTATTATCTTATTTAAAGATGAATTCAAAGTTAATATTAAGAAAGAAAATATTAAAGAAGAGTTAGAATTTATAAGTTCTAATAGTTTAACAACTTCTAAAGAATAATCTGAAATATTCATATCCATATCAGAAGATATTAAATCTAGTTTGAAAAAAGACTGGCTAATCTAATTTAAAGAAGCTATATTATCAATCTATAATAATTCTTTAGATAATAATAGTCAGATGATGCTACTATATTATAAGCTTGAATATATACTTTTAATTCAATTTCAAAAAAGAATATTAAGATATTCTTGAAAAATACATATATGATAGATTATATAATATCATTCATAAAGTCTTTTTTATATATAACTCTGAAGAAGAAGTCTTTATCAATTGATTTAAGTTTATATCAACCAAGTTGCATTACTTGAATAAAAAAGAATTATTAAAGATTATTAATTGATTTTTATAGAAGCAAAAAATTTCTGAAGAAGAACTATATGTTATTATAGTGATATAAAATTTCTTAATTCCTTAATCTTTTTCTAGTTATTCAAAGTCACACATTTTTATAATTTTCATTTATTTTATAAATATTTCTTATTTTTATATTATATATTACTATATTTATTATTATATTTCTATTTTTAGATACTATATTTTATTTTTGTTCAAGATTTATATTTTTATTATTACTTGTAATATAATATTCATGTATATAGTAGAATAGTATAGTAAAAGATCATTTTTTAATTCTGATGAAATTGTTATACTTGAATATTAATTACAAATATCTTTTCTTTTTCTTTGATATCTTTTGATATTCTCTCATATTTTTTCATATCTTTTCATATCTTTTAATATCTTTCAATATCTTTCAATATCTTTTTATATTTTTTAATATCCTTTTATGTACTTTGATATTTTTTAATATTCTTTGACATCTTTCAATATATTTTGACATAATATATTTCTAATTATTTATATTATAATATTTTAATTATATCTTATATATTAGATAATATTAGCTAGTAATACTATAATAATTTTTGTATCTGAAAAATATATAAAAGAACCTGCTCTTCTAGCATAAAATAAACAGATTTGAATTAAATTATTTGGAAAATATAATTTTAAAAAATTATTTTTCTATTTATACTAATACTCTTTCTTTCACTCAGTTTTATTACTTTGACTATACAAAGTTGATTTTGATTTGAATTATAATATTATATTGATTTTTGATTTATTTGATATTATTTTGATAGTAGAAGATCTTTATTATAAATAAGCTATACTTTTTGTTTTATTGTTTTTGAGAATAGAAAATCTCTACTATAAATAAGTTATCCCTTTTATTTTTATTTAATTTTTATACTTTAATTTTTACCTTTCTCTAGTTATTAACTTTTTTGATTAATAGTTTTTACTATTTAATCATTTCAAATCTTGAATTGTATCAATTACTAGTGACTTTACTTAGTTAATCTTTATAATTTCTTTGATTTATTTCTTTCTTCATTATTTATTTTATCTTTTTGTTAAAACAATATCCATAGATATTAACATAGGCTTTAGAAAGTTATTATTAAAAATATAATCTAATTTTTCTCTCTTTGTTCTTTAATTATTTCAGTCTCTCTCAATCCTATATCATTAAGATGAATTCAAGTGAAATCTCACTTATTAATTCATTATAATAATATTATCACATTATATAAGATATTTTATATATTATGCTTCTTTATATTACAAAATCAATAGAAAAATAAATTCAAGAATAAGAACAAGAAAATAAAAATTCAAGATCAAATTTGTATTAAAAAAATATAATTTATTAAGTTTATCAATATTATATAAAGTACATATTACTTTAATTATAAATCTTATCAATGTAATAAAAGTAATAATCAATAATCTTCAAGATTACTTTAACTACTTATTATTTCAGAAAATAAATAGAAACAAGTTATCATAGATCTTATAGTTCAATTATTTATTATCAAGTCTGAATATAATATAATAGTAATTTTTATTAATAAATTATTAAAAGAGTATACTTTATATCAATATATATAATAGTAATAATATTAGATATTATAAAAATATTCTTTAAGAATATATTTAAATTATAATCTATCTTCAGTAATAATTTCAGATAAAAATGTCAGGTTTATTAATAAATTTTGAAAGTTATATTTTAAATAACTTGAAATAAAATTAGCAATATCAATAATTTTTTACTTATAATCAGATAATTAAACTAAAAGATATAATAAAATTTTAAAGAAATACTTAGAATATATATAATATATAAATATGATTGATAAGATAAAAATCTAATAGCAGTAAATTTATTTATAATAATGGTAAAAATTATTTATTGAATATATACTATTTAAATTAAATTATAAATAATTATCTTATACTTTAATTATCATTCTCTTATCATCAAATAATATTATAGACTCTCAAGAATTTATAAAGTATTAGAATATTATAATAAAAACTATTAAAGATTTACTATTAAAAGTATAAGATAAATAAAGTAAATATATAAATTAATATAAAAGATATAAAAAATTTATTATTAAAGAACAAGTTCTTTTCTTTATATGTAATATAAATAATTTAGTTAATAAATAAATAATCAAGAAATTCATATTAAAATATATTGAATTCTTTGAAATTATTAGCAAAATATTTTTTATTATTTATAAATTATAATTATTAACCAATATAAAATTATATCTAGTATTTTCTATTTTATTATTAAAGAAATATAATTCAGATAATAAATTTAATTGATATATATTATTACTAGCTATTATTATTTCAAATAATAAAAAAGAATATAAAAATGAAAATATTCTTAATAAAAGAATTTATTATTGTAAATTTCAATATTTTATTAAATAACTAGAATATTCTTTTTATAATACTATCTGAAAATCTTTTAAAAACTTGAAAAATATTATAAAAAAGATAAAAAGTCTTTGAAAAATTATATACTTAAATATAATGAGAATATTATATTTTAAATAGAAGAATATATAATAATTTTAATTGATTATATTCTTTTTAATTTAGATCTTTATTTTATATTGTTATGGTGAATCAGTAAGTGGGTTTTCACTTTGATTCACCCTAATGATATAGAGTTGGGAGAGACTGAGATAATAAAAGGTAAAGAGAGGGAAATTAGACTATAACTTTCAATAATGACAAAGATTTCTAAGGCCTGTGCCAATAT
>CAJVPS010001921.1:0-13732 GCA_910591765.1 Ambispora leptoticha | reverse complement strand
GAAAAATACATATTTTACTAATTATAATTAGTAAAAAATTTAAGCGTTGCATTATTTTTGATTGCCACTGTATATAAATTAAATTAATATTATTATTATAATAATATATTCAAAATATATCTTTTTAATTATTTTTTATTTAATTTTCTTGATTTATAATTTATTATATTTGATATATCAAAGAGAAAAATAATATTATTAAATTTATAAATAAAAAATCTGATATTTTTTATTAGAATTATTAATAATATATTTCAATTTATATTAAAATATATAATCCATTCTGAAATAGTTCTGAATTATATATTTAATATAAATTAAAACACTTAATTAATAATCCTAATTTTTTATAAAGTTTTTATTTTATATTTATAATATTTATATTATAACTAAATAACTATTTTATCAAGTCTCTTACTTTTTTTACTTTTTAATTTCAGAATTAATTAAAATTATATAAATATAATTATTACTTGAATTTTGCTAATTATTTTTTTATATTTTATAGAGATAAATATATATTTATTTAATAAAATAGATAAATTTATTATTAAATATAACAATTTAAGCAAATATCTCAAAATATTCAAAAAATTTAATCAAATTATACTAGATATTTGAACTAATTTTGTACAAGATATCTTGGATTTAGTCCAATCCAAATGTTAAAATTCAAATATTAATCCTATATTGGATAAATATGGCAATCTTTAGTGCAAAGATGATAGTGATGGCAAAAAATAATATCTCGATATGCTTGTTCATCACTTTAAAAGCTGTTTTTGAAGATATATTTTTTATAATAACCGATTATTTGATAATCCACAATAGTCTTTAGCAGCAGACAAAGTTGGCAAGCATATCTTGAGAATCACGAGTTTTGTAACATGAAGGATAAAATATGTTGTCAGTGTTATTTCTGGTGATAACCACAATCTTTGAGAAATATTCCATCGTTTGTCTTTATATTTTAGTTCGAACAAAGTGTTTAATTAAATGATATTTATGAAATTGAATAGATTTTACCTATTTACTAAAGTATACATGTGCGAAATTGCATGTACGTGCATGTATGTACATGTTACATGTGTAAAACAGGTATAATGTCCCCATTTCGAAGTTCTAAATAGGCACAGCAATAATAATGATGTTATCTCATGTTGCAAAGTGCTTATGTATTATCCGTTTTGACGTTACCAATCGATAACAACTATTGGAATAAGGGAAAAAAAATTGTAGGCTCACCTTTTTGAAGTAAAATTTTTGTGATAGTATTATTGCAAGCATACATTCAAAAGTTTTTTAAATGGTTGCATTAATTATGAATTTAGTTGCTTAGGGGAGTTGTTCATGCTAACCTAATTGTTAAACCAGTGACATATCGCCTTCCCAACTTCATGATAAAACTTCAGAATTTGCAAAACACTCGCATACAACAACGCCAACAATAAGTATCCGAGAATTGCCGTTAGAACATAATATAAAGCACGTTGTAAAGTGGTGCCAATATAAATTTCGCGCGACAAAGAGACTCTGGGTTGTTGCTCCATTTTTTAGTTTGGTCTTTGTGATTTGATGAAAGTATAAAATTCCCACAAAAGCGCCCTATTGTTATGAATTATAGCACGTGTCAATGGGATCAAATGATTCGGTTGAGGATTTGGGAAATTTTTATAAACAAGCCATATTATTTTATATTTATATTGAGCCGATTTAAAATAATTTTGATAAATCGAAATAAAATAAATAAGCCCGAATCGGTACTTCAGCAATTGGCCGATTTATCGAATAAATAAATAATTAAATTTCACTATATTTTATAATTTATCTAAAGATTTATAATATAAAGTTCGATTTGTTTCACTGTGATAAATGGCACGTCCCTTGCATTATCACGTTATTACGATTTGGACATCATAATTTTGGGCATTTGATCTTTTGAACATATGTCCAAAATCTCCAAAAAATATTGGGTCAATTTAAAGATTTGAACATAATCCGAAAGTCCAAATATCAATGTGTCCAAAATCCAAAAGTCTAAATAGCCGAATGTCCAAAATTCCAAACGTCCAGAGTTCAAAAGTCCAAAAGTCTATCAAATGTTCATATGTCCAATATTCAATGTCCAAGTGTCCATAGGACCAAACGTCCGAAATTCCAAAAATACAAATTTCCGAATGTCTAAATGTCCCAAAGTCCAAGAATCCGAAAGTCCGAAAGTCCAAATGTCCAAAAATAAAATACTCTATTGGAAGCGATCAACACGTTTAAATGGTTTCCGAAAATGGATACCGTTACGAGATTTTCCCCCAAATGTTAAGGTCGTAGATTTTAAATAGAAAAATATAGAAAGGGATATTCTTCACGCGTACTAGTATATAATTTGTTTGTATGATATGATGATAAAAGAAGCTTATAATAGCAAACCTTTTCAATTCAGCAATGATTTATTTGTATTTTCTATCTTTTAATGCGATCCAACATGAGATTCTTCAGTATCACCATACATACATTAATGCTATAGCGATTTTAGGATCGTTGATGAACAAGATGTTTTTTATCTTGCCAATGTTCTTCTTGGGTATCTTCTCTCGATAGGTCTTTAGTGTTGTCGGGAAAATCGTGACGTGGAAGAGCGTGAGTTTGGTTCGGGGACTATAAAGAGAATGGTGAAAAATCAACATAAATATTATTACGGAACGGCATTTTATTCGTACCGATTGCAGCGGTTTTTTTGTTTAGACATATCGAGGAAATTTGGGGAATGCCACCACAATTAGCTCAGTTCTACGTCGTATCGCATTTGCTAATTTCCCCCCAGTTTTTCATTGGACAAAATTTGAGATAAAATTATGTTTCTCCAATCAGCGATGAGATTTTCCATTTGGGGAAATTTAGCACATGTAAATGATATTACATGTACATGTATATCTAAATTTTTTTTATGGCTGGCTGTTTCCAAATTTGTTCACTTCTTATAGATGCTATTTTACATGTATGTTCAATTAAAAACCATGTCAGCAGTTTTAATAGATCATACACACACATACATGTACATGTATATGTATGTAAATACACATTCAAATTAACATCAACAATGAACGATATATGCAAGCAAGTATCGGATAATTTTTACAATTCATTGCAAAGGGAAAATCAATTTATTGTTATTCACCCCTAATATCGGTTAATTGTTTACTCCTCAATCTGTTCGCGTTCCAGGCTTGCATTTGATCAATTTATTAAATACTGTTTGCCTTATTAAGCAAAGAACATAGAAATTATGTATAGCAATAGCAATGAAAAAGATCACCGTGTACATTGTATGCAAATATTTTTTGATTTGAAGTAAAGAATTTATTCAAATAAAACCAAAATCAACCCCGTTAATTTTAGGAGCAATTCTTTCAATGGGGATGCTTCAATAATAGCAAAACCGTATTTCTCATTCGGAATTTGATCTCCATAGATTCACCAAAAAGCTAATGAATTAAAAAAATCCAAAAAATCCATCCATTGTTTCATTAAAACGGGTAAAGTTTCTGCGCTGAATTTCCTTTTTTACATGTTATAACAGTCTTTTTTAGGTTACGGCGAATCTGAAACACAATATTTTGACACTCCACTCCCGTTCCGTGACATTAAGTATTATTGCGTTTTATATTCTTTAACTACGATATACGTAATACTTACAACGAGTGCTGAATACGCTTGGATCTATATTTAATCGCGTATTATATCATAGACAATATGTAAGCTATTTAGGAACGTTTTCGAATTGTTGTGAAAAAAAAAAAATAAAAATTTAGCTTCCAGGTGATCAAAGGCACGTGGAATTTGTGTATGTCTATGATCGAGGGAAACAATAGAACAAATATAATACGAGTACATGGAATTATTTATTAGCGATAATAATTAATACATGTATCGGTATCCGATATTAGGATCATACACTTAATTGTCCAAACGTTGCATGCATGCACAAATTCGCACAGCAGCATTATAAGGAGAGGACTGGTGACCATATACATTTACTTATTTACATTAGTTTAAAGATTGTTTGCATTTTTTGTGTATTCATTGTTAAAGTGATAAGTGAAACAACTAAGTACTAATGAACCAATAATCCTATTCAACAATCTACATGGAGTCTCTTTAAAACAGGAAAAAATCCCTATTTGTAATTTTATAACCTTTGTTTGTGCCGTCTTTCATCAATAAATATAAATACTGTGTGTCAGTGAAAAGAGTATTTCTCTTGTGTGGTTAGTTATTTTATGTAAAAAAAACTTTTTTTTGTTTTTTCTGCTGTTTAACCCACCACCGCTGGTTCGGTACTTTTTCATATAATTTCCAGTGTCTTGCTATCGTGAAAGAACAATTGATTTGATTCGCGCAAGCCTTCGATAATATATCTATAATATATATATATAAGATATAAAAATTTCAAGAGTTAAAAAAAAAACTTGATAATATGTCAGCTAATAATCAAGAGAACGATTATAAAAATTACAACTATTATAATCATAGGCGCAATCGAAATAATAAAAATAATAACGATAATAGTAAAGATGAGAGGAAGAGCAAGACGGTATCTTGTTTTGCTTGTTTTAAACGATCAGAAAATTCGAAACGGAAGTCCACTTCATTTTATCCTCACCAACCTGAAACTATTTCGACTTCGAGCGAGAAATCCAAAAAAATTAAGCGTAGATTGGAATCTATACGAAAAAGCACATCGACCTTTCTAAAAGCCAAAGTTCTCAAAATCGAAGAGGATGTAAAGTCTCCCGGAGCAGAAAGTTTTGGATGTTGCAGCGTGAAAGTTGGAATCGAATTTATGACCAATCGTCGTATATCTTCGACGACGCATAACAACCATAATTCTTTGACTTCGGAATTAAGTTCGAAAACCACATTTTCCGACTCTTCAACGATGGTAACGACGTCCAATCGACATACAACACATAAGCTACCACCACTTGAAACTGTGCAAATTTTCTACGAAGGATATCCTCGGCAAAAGTTAATTACCGAGGCGGCAGCGATCGTCTGTAAAATTGAGCGTGGTGAATATGTGGCAGGATATGAACGAAATAGGATGAAGTCACGATTAGGTGAAGAAATTTGTCGACGCTGTTCTCCAGGAACTGCCGAGTTTTTAAGTTGGCAGGTGTTTTTAGATTTGTGGAAACGAATTCCATAATTTATTTTTTATTAGTTAGAATTTATTTTGGGGGGGGGGAGGGTGAGGGTTATTGGGTACACATGTAAAGTTTGTAAATTGTTAAATTGTACTTTGTTGTATTTGTTTTGTAAATTGACACAAGAGAAAGTAAAAATTTGATCACGAAACATAAAAATTTCGCCTTCGTTAAATGTCATCTGATTGATCAATCAATAAAGATAAAGTTATCAAGATTCTTGATTAATCGAAATAAACTTATAAATAAATACAATTCTGACTGCTAACGTTAGATATAGAATGAAACCGTTTAATGCAAATATAATTGCCTGTACATTTTTCGTATCATCTTTAATAATAATAACGATAATAACTGTAATAGTTGCTGATACATGTACTAACCAATTCAACCGATTTATCAGGCATGTGTTATTAAATTCAGCTACTGCAATTCATCACTTACAATATTAAAATTTCAACTTGCTCTTACAAGATTACCATTGACGCGAAATCGACATAATATTAAGCTTCATAGACGGAATCTTGCCAAATTAAAAGAAAATGCGAGCTTCTACGGTGGTGAGGTAATTTTATCCGTTCCAGACTTTTGTTTTATCTTTGGCTAAGATGAAACTTGCTACCCAAAGTTCCATTCGAAAATACAAATCGGTGAACCTGGGCAAGAATTTAACGTATTGGTGAGAATCGATTTGTCAACTCATTAATTTTGACAAATGAAACATTCATAATTTTTGCACGCATTTATTGTACACAGTTTGATACGGGATCCACACCACTATGGGTATCGCACCGATCTTGTAACACCACGCACACGACTTTTGATCCTCGAAAATCGCGAAGTTTCAGGAAAATTGGCATTCCGTGGAACATAACTTATGCTGACAACGACAGCGCCAATGGTTATTTGGCAAGGGAGACAGTTACCATTGGTGAAGATGTAAAGATAAAGAATCAAGTTTTTTCGCTTGCTATTGATATTAACGGTACCTTTGATAAAGAACCTATTGATGGCGTATGTGGATTAGGATATGGAAATATTTATACAAAAAAACGTGAGTATAAAATAATTTTTTTTTATATTTACATATGCATCGTTAATACATTTACTTTAAATACTTAGATTATAGAAGTCTACTTGAAAATATGAAGTATCAACAACTGATTCAGCATCAGCTTTTCAGTATTTGGTATGGAAAGGGCACAACATCATTATCAGGTGAAATCTTATTCGGGAAAATTAATCACGAACGATACACCGGAAAAATCTCGTATTTTCCAATAATTCCAAATAACTCCGGCGATTGGAAGATCCATTTAGAAGCGATCTGTATCGGAAATAGAACAATCAAATGCAAAATGGAAGCTTTCATTGATTCCGGCAATATTGGATTAGATCTACCACAATCTTTCGTCGATAGAATACATGCAAACATTCGGGGCGCATTGCGAGAGAATAATGGATTTTGGAAGTTATTTTGTGGCAGTATTAGTGAAACCTCGATGATCAAGGGCGATATTGGGTTTGTATTTGGAGGTGGAAGAGTCTTTCGGATTCCTCTACGTGATTTTGTTCGTGATGAAGACTATGGTGATGGTGTTAATAATTGTGAGGATGGATATAGTTGGTCGTTGCTTTCACCACAGCAAGGGAATTGTGTAAGTTTTATTATTTCGGTTCATTTTTGCTCATGATTATTCTATCGTTAATTACCATATTCCAATTTAGGCGTATCTCGGGTCCACGTTCATCCAAAACTGGTATACTATTTTCGATTTCGATAATCAACGAATTGGGTTTGCCAAATCTCTGTTCATGTAACTAGAAAAGAAATACATACATGTACCAACATATCAAATGTATTTTAGTCGATATGATTTTTAGGTATGTATTATTTTTTAAATTAAGTTTTATTATTGATCAATGTCCAATGTCCACGTCCGTGTACATACACATGTATTATAGGAGAAATTTACAATAGAATGTCGAAATAATGGTTGAAATATTTTATCTTAACAGAATGAAATGCTTAAACACTTGCAGACTAATTTTACATGTCTATGATTCACTTTTGTTTACATACAAATTATAAACACGTCATCATCACAATAAGTTTACACCACTACTTCATTTTGTTGTTCTCATCAGAGAAAAAAAAATGACAACTAAAAGGTTTTCTAAAGAGCAAGCCATCGCTAAAAGAAATGCAAATTTGAAAATTACGACTTTGACATCCAAAATGCCGAATATTTAGCGAGGACTCGCTTGATTTTATATCTTGTTGATAAAAATTTATAATATGTTAAAGGCTTGTTGATATAATTTTACTTTGTAAGCAATATACTGTATTCAATTGCACACCCTGATTTTGTGCATTTAGTGGAATGAGCATTTCGAAAATTGGTGGTCTTAACTTTATCCTAACCTATTCTATAGCATTAACAATATTATTATAAATGATTAGTGATACTTATTATCATATATCAATTTCCTTATAATAAATTGGAAATCCACAAAAGAACGAGCGTCTCGAATGCACGAAGTATGCATCATAAATGCACGGAATACCCAAATCATCACGCTTTCGGGATTTCGTTCATTCGGTATCTCGTTCGTAATTTCAAATTCATGGAATTTTGATCATCCGGGATGTTATTCGCCCGAAATTTCATTCATTCGGGATGGAGAAATAAAGATAATGATTAAATAATGTAACATAAGACATGCACTGAAAAGGAATATGGCATGTGCCAAGAGAAAGTTGTGCTGAGCAAGGAAGATTCTTTTTAAAATTTTATTTATTGTCCAAGGTTTTTCGCGACGCGTAATTTTGATTCCGGCCAAAATTATTATGACCACGTAACTTCATGCAGCTTAGTAGAAACTCCGTGTACATGCTATTTACAGAGTGTGGAATAAGCCAATACCCCATCATGGGACTAGTTCAATAATGTGCATCTAAAGGCGTGTGTGTCTGATGAACATTACAATAGCAAAAAAATGAAATATTGTTATAATAAAATATTTTAACTCGTAGCAAAAAAAGCTTATAAGGCTTCTCTATCGTATTTTGCCGAAAGGAATTAGACTCGAAATCGAATAATTTATTTTCTTAGCGAGATTTAAAACATTCTTTAGTATTAGTCATCCTAAATCTTATTATAAATTATGTAATCTTAGTCGCATTACTAATTAAATTTATTAGTTATCATTATTTAAAAAAATGTCATCTTCGACGGCTAATAAAACTTTAAATGGAAAAAAAAGTTGAAGATGATACATTGCTTATTCTGAAGATAACTTTAGAAATGATCAACAACGAAATTTAATGTGAATAACAATGTAACGGTAACGAAACGCAATTAGAAGATGAATCAAATCATGCCTATCTACATCAAATCTAATGCTAAACATTTTATTGTTTTACTTTCTGGTGTGCACTCAATGAAACAAATAACAAACAATACTATGCACGAAAACACAACGATAATTTTATCGTTAGAATATGCACCAATACAATCCGCGGCCGATGTTAGACATGCACATGTGCATGGATCAAAATGTTTTGTCACACAAAAATGCAGACAACATTTTACATGTAATTAGTTCCTCTCAGTTCGTATCTTAACCTTTTTTTCTTTTTCTTCTATTGAGTTTCACGTTGTTTCTTTGAACGATAAACTCATATATAAAGATATTATCTACGTTCCTCTCATACTAATATCTTTTTGTTATATTTCCGCAGGTCGGCAGAATATTTCTTTTATTCTTTCCTTTTTTTTTTCTGTTTAATAATAATTTAGAAATGCAAGACCAAATGACATCAACGACCAGAAAACAGGAATGTTGTTGCAAGCAATTTTCCCGGAAAATGATAAATAAAATAGTAGCAAGCCTACACATAAAGTCTAAAAAAAATACTTCGAAAAAAATCAATAATAAATCAAGTTCAAAGAAGCAACGACTACCAACCTCCTTTTTTTTGAAATTCAAGAAATCCAATAAAGAAAAAGAGAAAAACGGTGACGACAGAAATGATGATCAGAAAACTTTGATTCCATCTACCCCATCAACTCCACGAACCACGAAAGTTTCTTCAAGATACTCGAGACACACATCTCATTTACTTCCTTCCTTGGAGACCTTTGAACTATTTTACGCTGGATATCCGAAACATTCTTTAATAGTGGAATCCGCTTCGATAATACGTCGCATAGAGAATGGTGATTCAGTTACAGAATGGGAAAAAAATTTATTGCGCGCTAACTTAGGAGCAGCAATATTGAAGAGATGTTCGCCGGGTACTGCAGAGTTTTTAAGTTGGCAGGTGTTCTTGGATTTATGGAAAAGAATTCCAGAAAATTAAAAAAAAAAAAAGAAAAAATAGAAAAGATTTATTAGAGAAGCATTTTGTAATTTTATTTGTTAGCATCGTAATAATGATAGTAGAAAAAAAATGCACTAATTCGTTGAAAATTGTAATTTTTTATAGTCAATAGCAAACAACAAAAATTTAGCTTTGCAACATTAGCATTAATGCTAATGTTATTAATATATATGAATATTTTGATATATTCTTCTTGTTTTCTTTATTTTCCTCTGGTTCCGTGATTTTAAGCTCTGCGACTGACCACTTAAGTCAACCACGACCTTTTTCAAATTCTGATAAACGATTGTATTGTTTACAGAACATCTCTTCGGATTCATTGTGATCTTTCACTTTTGACCAGTTGTTGTGTTCTATTTCCCATTACTCAGTGGAGAAACAAAAGAATTATTACTTTAAGCAACAAAGTTGAGATACAATAATATTGTACATATACCTACCAAACGTTTCTTCAAAGAGAAAGCAAAAGCTTAACAAACACTAACAATCAAAAGACTAAAGGGCGAAAAATAAAACGTTACACCACACGCTCAGAAATTGATATATAGAAAACACATTTGTGTCTTCATTTACTAGGGATAACCACATTAAGAGATGTTTTACAGCTTCTGCGAAGCGCGATGTTAACAGTAGCTACAGTCAACCGCAAAAGTATCCGACCCCTTCTAACTTTCCATAGATCATGTGTAATGCACCAAATTTTTCTGAGCACAAAGAACATTACAAATGCTGATCATCATATGATATCTTTTATAGATTGGTAGAGCTTCTTTCTATATTGGTATTGTAAGTTCATAAACTTTCATGCCCAAATACAGTAAATCGGTCACATTAAGACAAAATATCTCGACGTCTAGTAATCCAATTTGAGTGAGAAATAATACCATATAATTTGCCTAATCGAGGCAAATCGAATGGTGGTATTTTCACTCAAATTGGACCAATAGACATCGAAATAAAGTGGACGATTCGATCAATTTTTCATTAGAAATTGATCACAAAATTAATCTGCTACTTTAAGACGCAATATTTCGACGTCCAGTGACCCGATTTGAACAAAAATACGACCATTTGATTCGACTAGTCAAGACGAATCAAACAGTATTATTTTTGTTCAAATCGGATTACTGGACGTCAAAAATTTAACTGATTATATTTGGGACGTGAAAATTTATGAACATACAATACCTGATATAGAAGTTCTACCGTATCATGATCAGCATTTGTAATGTTCTTTGTGCTCGCTAAAAATTTGGTGCATTATACATGATCTACGAAAAGTTAGGGGGGATACCACTGTATGTTCTTAACTACGAAACTTCTATTATTTTGTCCGCTATTTTTTTATTGTGAAATCGAAGTGTTTCAATAAATGGGTTTCATTAATGATCTATGCAACGATATTGTTACTGTATGTTCAAGAGGTAAAGTAAATATTCTTTTACAAAAAAAAACTTTTAACAAATATTACTAATCAATTCGATTACTAGCTAAAATAAAGGACCAACAATAATAACTCAATGCTCAAACTTAGAGTTCAGTATAATAAATGTGATGAAATGTCCACAAAGATAAAGTTCAATAATAATTCAATAATCATTCACAAAACTATAAACAAAAATCCACATCCACTTTTAATCAAGAAATAAAGGTAATTCAATTTAAATTAGGCAGGAAACTCTTCGTGATAATGGCTGTAATCAGATCCTTTAATCCAGAAAAGGGATTGTAATTGCTTGAATTCGATAAGATAGAGTTTAAGGCTTTTTGGTTAGAAAAAGCATTTGGTATATTAAATAAAATAAAATCGTTTGCAAAAATCACAATCCACAATTCCAATTCCCAAATTGCCTATCAAATTCCCCTCACAAATTCTTAAAAACCGACACCAATAACGACAGCGCTACCTTAACTTATAGTCTAACGTCAGTAAAATAGATACAGTGGACGTCAGTATAGCGCATCATGATTGCACCCTGGAAATACATGTAGGATCAGCCATCTCTATTGATAATTATCAATGCGTAAATGGTTTACGAATGATTTTGTATTAATGCCTTTAGTCAGAAGGCAAGCATGAATAGAATGATAGCGGTGGCGAAAGAATAGCCATTTTCTCTGCACGTTTTCTTATTAACGATTCTAGCATTCAATATTCGGAATTCATGAATGTGTTGTCAATGTTCGATTAGAATATTCTCTTATTTGTAATCTATTTCAAGACATAATGCGTCAAAATTTATTAAGAGTGAGAGCAATGCGAAAAACAGCAAAAGTGGACGTTGCCTCCGAAGAGAATGCAACCCGGAGTATATAAAGTATGTAAAGTAATATATCGATAACTATACTCTTTTATGACGCCTTGTTAAAATTTCGTTCAAGATGCCTTATACATGTATATTAAAAACTAGATAAATCGCATGTCACAAAACAGGGGTGAATTAAGTAAACAGTGTCAACCATTAAGTGAATTAAACGATTTGTAAAAACTAAGAAAAAGCGGCTGTTTGTGATTTAAAAATTTAAAATTTCAAGGCTATAGTTGCTTATTGTGCAATTGCTTAAAAGATTTAAATTTGTAAAGGATTTATAATAGAGTTATTATCATTACGTGCGTGCCCAATATACGTACACGTACTCGCATGTAGTCATTATAAAAGTTGACGTGTTAATGTGACAATATATTTATATATATATAGCAAGCGTCTTGCCTTCTCAGTCTACAACGCTAAATAATTTAATAAAAATGCCACAAATAAAACAAAAAATTCCTAAAACTCGTCATAAATCTATTGATAACTGGCAATCAAGCTCAAGCAGTCGCGAGGAAGCATGGGAAAGACTTCACAAAAAAGTTGAAAAATATAAAAATTTACCCAAGAAAGATAAAATGAAAAATGAAAAACCTAATCGAATATCTGCATCTAGTCAAAGAAAAGTACAAATTGCGACCTACAGGGAATTCCAAAATGCTGATTTTTGGGGACAGAATGTTACTATTATTTACAATGGAAACGCCGCTATGGAAGAACTGATAGAACGATTTGAGAATCCTACGAACTCCAAAAATTTCGTTAAAGAAGATGAACTCCATCAGTTAAGCCTAGATGGGAAATCGAAATCAAACAGTAACGGTAAGTTACGTCGGAAAGATTTTAAATATTTTTCTAATCTTTGTCTTGTATTAATTAATGTTTGATTCATAATATAGACGAGGAAGCTAAGTCTGCTGAAAACTTTAGAGATGTCAAGAAGTGGATCTCTGAATTACCTGCAACAGGCGATTTTCAAATAAGTAGATGAAATATATCGGATTCAAACTTGATGTAATAATAATATAAAGGAATTCAATGAGAAGAATTCTTAAAAGGAATAAAATACTATTTTTAAAAATGGAACGCAAAATTTTGCGTTGTTTATTAGGTAGGATTTATGTATTGAAAAATATGGGACATTCCAATATCATACAGATCGAATAGCTTGTTCTAAAGACTTATTACTCAACTTTTTTGGTTGTATCATTCTTGGAATAATTATTTTATATATTGAATTATTCTTTATACTATATATTCATATATGTTAATTTTGAATAAAAATATTGCTTTATGTATTCATTTACAAGTATGATTATTTTCATATCGAACATGGGAAATTATTATTTTAATAAATGGCATTTTTTATATAGAAAAGAGTTTGAAGATAAACAACACATGAACCTATTACAAATCAAAGTACCTCTGCTTCTTGAATAAAAATTGCACCATAACTCATTTAATGATTTATATTGACTAATGTTAAATGGTCATAACCTTTACAATCTCTTGTCATTATTTAAAGATTTCTAGACTCATCCATGTCCGACTAATTTCATCAAGTTCTAAGCGATAGTAGTTTCAATTTTTTGTATCTTCTGAAGTGAAGGTACAGCATGGGCACTTTTAGCAAATTTATAGTTGAATCGATGAAGCTGAGCGTGAATATTTATTGTTCAAATACACTCACCGGACAAAAGTTTGGAATCGGGAAATGATCAGCAATGTAGGTCACGAATTTTGATATGACTTTTTCTCAACTTCTCTTTAAATAAATTACGATAAAAAATATATCATTTTATTCAGCAAAAGTAGGGCTATTCATACAT
>CAJVPS010001920.1:0-13733 GCA_910591765.1 Ambispora leptoticha | reverse complement strand
TTAGAAATCTTTGTCATTATTGAAAGTATAATCTAATTCCTCTCTCTTTATTCTTTAATTATTTCAGTCTCTCCCAATCCTATATTATTAAAATAAATTAAAGTGAAATTCCACTTACTAATTCATTATAACAACATCTTGTTTTTAATATATTTTTATTATTAATTATATTAATCTTTTTTAATGTTTTGTCAGCTAATTGTGTTATGAATTTTTTTATTTGAGTTTATTAAGAGTTAATTGATATTATATCAGATTTTGTTTGTTGAAAGATCTTTGTAATTAAAATTTAATATTCTAGTCATGTCTGATTTGAGATATTTTTAACTTTATATATGTATTTTTTTCATTTATATCAATTAATTATGTGTTAAAATATTTTATGAAATAAGATGATGATATATAGATTATTAATTATAAGTAAGTATTCTATTTCAATCTATTGTTATTCTATTATTGATATGTATTTTAAATAATTTATAATAAGTAATGAGAATCAAATAGTATCAAGCTAATAGTATATTTATTATTAAGTTCATATGTAATCAAGAAATTCAAAATATTTAAAATGAAAATCATTATCTATTTCTTTAAATAATAGTAGATTAATTAGACTATACTTGAATAATTAAAAGTAGTATTCATTAAAGTTATCTCTGATAATAATATATTTTTTATATAATATTATATTATTAATATATTATATGAGTTTATATTTAATATTTTTTTCTATTTATAATTTACTATAAGCAGATAGTATCTAATTATATTAAAATTTATTGATTATTTAAAGATAAATTTGATATGAATTAATTATTCTTCTAGCTTGATTATTTTTTGTAGATATATATATTAGTTATTATAAAGAAGAATACTAATTCTTATGTCAAATGATTAATTATTATTACATATTCAGATGTGAGTATAATTTAATAGACTTTTAAAATAATATTTTGCTATATGTAATTAAAGCTTGATTTTAATAAGAATAATAATGTTAATATAATAAAATTGAATAAGTGAGTAAAGATCTTTAGCTTTTCTATATATATTAAGATCTTTGTAATTTAAGATAATAATTCTTAATATATTTATTTGTTTGATATCTATATTATTATCTAATAGAAATATATATAATATATTTTATAAGATTATAAGTAAGTTTATTATGATAGAATTTGTATTTATAATATGATTATAATAAGTTATATATAAGAAGAATATATTAAAATAAATAATAAATATGTAAGATTACTTATTTCAAGTATTTTGATTTTAATTATATTAGGCTTTTTTATTATTATTTGTTATTAAGATTGAAGTTATTATTATTATATCTGTAATTGTTGATTAAGTATAGTTAATTCTGTAATTTAATTTTCTTAATTGCAAATAATTAAATTTAAATATTTTACAGATTATGATTATGATATTTTAGAAGATGACTAGTTATTAATTATATTTTGTTATAATATTATAGAAGTTAGTTGGTTGTTGATTATATTTGAATCTTGTTTAAGAGATGATAACTTAAATAATATTTGATTAAGTTTAAGTTCTATTAAATCAAATTTTGATTGTAAAGTATTGAATTAGATTGATAATATATCTATATTTGTATAAAGTTTAGATAAAGAAATTATTTATTTGTTGGTATTATTATTATTAGCTATTATTAGTTATAAAATCTGACTCAAGTTAGAATTTGTATTATTATAAATATTATATTTTGATAATAACTTGAAATTTTGTTAATTTTAGAAGTGAGATATATATTATGAGTTGATAGTCAGAATAATAGAACTTTTTTCTTCTAATAAGATATCTTTGTAAAACTTGGATGCTATATTAATATTTGATTTTTTATAGGAAATTTCTTTATTTTTATATAACTTATTGAGTTATTTATATTAAAAAGTATGTTTGACTTTGCTATAGTATTTAAATGCATGATAATTCTATTTAAAATATATATTACAAATAATAATTAATCATTATTTCCATTTAAAATATGATTATTTAAGTATGACTAATAATATTAAGACTGAGTTTAAATTATTTTCTAATATGAAGATAATCCAGATATATTATTATTTTTAATATTTTACTGATAAATGCAGAATATAGTAAGTTTTAATTTTAATTAAATCTAAGTATTTAGAGAATTTATATATTATACATTTATATGATAAATTTATAAGTTTGAGTTTGTATTAGTCTCTATTGATAATTATTTTATATTAATTTTATAATGGAATAATTCATATACTATTCTGTTCAAGAAGAATTAATCAGTTTTGAAAAGCTCTATTAATAACTTCTTTTTTTTCAAAATTTATTATTATATATTATTATTGGTTAACTATTTTGAACTTTATATTATTACAAATTATATTCTGGAAGATAGATTTTATCACAAATATAATTTATAAAAAGTTTTAAGAGTGAAGACTGAATTATTTATAAAGATAAAGAGAATTACTATTATTTTAAAGATTTTCTAGTACCAATATTTATAAATATTATATTAATACTAGTAATGAGAGTTGTAACTAGCTATAACTTTATTATAATTCTCTGATTAGCTACTGTAACTTTATCATAATTCTTTAATTAGTTATCACAAGTTGTAACTAGTTAAGAAGTCATTTTTAATTAATACAAGATAAAAATGAAATAAAATAAGAATATAAAAATGAAATTATGATCATGAATACTAAACTAAGAGTAGGTACCAAAAACTAAAACAAATAATTAAAACAACAAATACTAAATGTAACAAATGCAAAAACTAAAGCAAAAAATACTAATTCTAAAATAACAAATACTAAAACTAAGCTTTTATATATAAGAAAGCTTATAATAATCTTCTAAATCAAATAAAATATATTTAGCTTATTTTAAGTGGAAGGTATTCACTATCTAAGTTTTTCAGACAAGAAAACTTATAAATAATCAGAATATAATCTATTATAATAAAAGAAATAAATGAAAACAAGATGTCAAGACAAAAATCAAAAAAATTATAAGATAAGTATAACTCAAATATTATTAAAGATAATTGAATTATTATTATTTAAGTATATTTATTTCAGGATTTAGAATAGAGATATTTATATATCTTTGAGATTTTACAAGTTTCTATCTAAACTCACTTATTACTTTAGATTATAATTATAAACTTTAGAATAAAAATCAATAAATAAATAAGTAAAAATAAAAGATAAGATATATATGATAAGTTATAAAGTAATACAAATAACAAAATAAAATGAAAAGATAAGATATATATTTTAAAAAGAAAAGATAAATAATAAAAATAAATTAAATTTATTACTGAACTATTTCTAAAGTATTTCTAAATTATTGAATTATTTGTGAATTATTATTGATTTTAGAGCTAATTATTCATTCATAATCTTGAAGTATTACTAAAATATTGCAGAAATATTACAAAAATATTATTGAATCATGATTATATTCATAATTGATATACTAATTATATTATTTAAAATCACATATTTTCTAAAGATCTATTAATTAGTTGAAAACTCCAAGTTCAAAAAATTATGAAATTAAAGAAATTTATATTACTATAGTAATATTTAATTTCTCTAAGTAAGATTGAGCTCTAGCAAGACTATTAAATTCTTTTCAAGATTTCTTTGATTTCATTATTTCTTAAATATATCAAATCATTATAAGTAATTTATTGAAAGTTATATGCTTTCTCAAGTTCACATTTTTCTAGTAGTTGGTAAATTTATTTTTCAAGAAAAAAATATCTTCTAATCAAAATTACTTCTTTTGATTAAGCTAGTTCTCTTTATAGTTTCATTAATTTTTAAGAGTACTATCTAGATATATCTTTAAGTAATTATCTAAAGTAATAATATCTAATAAATTGTAATTTATTAGATTAATTATCATAATTTTTAAATAAGATATTAAATATTATCTGAACTCTTATCTTTTAGCTTTGCTCAGATTGAAATTAATAATTAATATTTGCTGTAATTACTATTCTCAAAACTTCTGTATTGATGATATTCACAAATCATTTTACTTTAATACTTTTTTATAGATTATTTATTGAAATTAAAACTTTTTCTACTATTAATTCTGGTTATTAAGATATTTCTAAGATCATACTAATATTGAGTTATCTTCTATTAACAAGATTATATACTACTTTTTGATTATTATTATCAAGTATTAATTGATCTTCATGAATTTGTAAGATTTTACAAAATTTATTATTTTTTAATTGTTATGAAGAGTCAAAATATTTTGAATAAAATTGAGATTATTAAAAAGAGTATTTATCTTTAAGAGTTAAATACTAACAAGAAATTAAGCTAATTAATAAAGATATCAAAATAGTTAAAAGTAATAAAATTTTAAAAACAAAATATTTTAATAAATAATCAGTATATATATATATATATATCTATTACTAAATAGAATTTGTGTAAAATTAAGAGATAAATAAATAAATATTATGAAACTAAAAATTTATTCTTCATTTTCTTTTTCTATAGTTAATATTTCTATGTATTTAATAATTATTCTTGGCTCAAAGTATTTATTTCTATTGTAATAACTTTTAAGTTAAGTACTATTAAAAGTTTTACATAATTACTGATCATATTGGTTTTATAATTTATAAGCTCTATTGTCAAGAGTTTTATGAATGTAAAACTATTCTGTACTTTATTATGACTAAAATTTATTTTTATAAGTAATATATTGTTATATATTATATACTAGAACTTTATCATCAAATTTGAATTGTGTAATTTTTTGTAATTTTGAGTTATATTCTTCTTTTATTTGTTATTGCTATCTTTTAATTCAATTTTATATTATATTAATATTATCTGGTAAGTGATGAATTAATAAGAATATTTAATCTAATATCTCATCTTCTTTATTATTATTTTCTGCTATTGACAATGAATATTTTAAATAATAGATAATTGGATATCTCTTCTATAGATTAAGAAGAAAGATTCATATTTGGTAATATTATTTTGAAGTATTTTGTATGCAAATAATACTGATAGTATATATATATTCCATTATTTATCTAATGTAATATAATATTTTTGAAGTATATTACATAAAGTTCTATTAAATTATTCTATTATTTCATTAGTCTATAAATAATATGATAATGAAAACTTATATTTAATTCCAAATCAAGTGGTAAGTTCTTTAATTTCTTGAGTTGTAAACTTAGTTTAATGATCAGACTATAATTCTTTAGGATATCCATATTTACAAATTATTTTTTTGAAAATAAATTTGGCAATTATATTAGCTTCTTTGCTTGGAATTACTTTTGCTTTAGGCTATTTAGTGAGTGGATCTATTGCTATAATAATATATTAATTTCTTTTCTTGATTACTTTGTAAGAGTCAACTAGATTAATTATAATTATATTAAAAGATTATCCAATTTTAATAGGATATAAAGATTATTTTATAGTTTGTTTATCAGTTCTTTGACAAATTTTACAAGATCTAATAAAGTTCTTTATATCTATTCCTATTTTATTTTAACAATATCTAATAGCTATTTATTAATAAATTCTATTAAATTCAAAATATCTAGCAAGTAAATCTGAATATATACTAGTTATATCTGCTTCAATTTTATTTTTCTTCAGTACTTGAAGTGATGTGGTAGATTTTCTTTTTCTATTCTTTTTATAAAGTACTTCATTAATTATTAAAAAGTATTCTGATTAATAATGAATTTTCTTTTATTATTCTTCAATTATTCTATAGGATAACTTTTATTTTCTAAGTATCTCATTAAGTTATAATATGTAATTAAATCTATTATATAAAATAATCAGATTTGGATAATCCATTTAATTAGTTATCTAGTAAAAATTATTCTAATTAATTAATTAATTAAATAAGTTTAGTATTTTACTCTTGCAAATATATTCTAGAAAGTATATCTGCATTTTAATTAATTTTTCTAGCTCTATAAATAATAATAAAGTTATATTTTATTATAATTATTATTCATCTTGAAATTTGAAATCCAGGATTAACTTATTTAGTAAATAGTTAATAAAATATATTATGATCAGTAATAATTTTAAAAAGAGATTCAAAAAGATAATATTAAAATTATTTAATAGTCCAAACTACAGCTAGAGCTTCTTTTTTAGTAATGCTATAATTCTTTTCTACTGATTTCAATCAAATACTTGCATAAACTACTACTTATTCTCTTTCTTTATTATCTTTTTATAATAATACTATATCAAGTCCAGAGTTAGAGATATCAGTATATAAATAAAATTTCTTTGTGAAATTAGAATAAATTAAAATTGGGATAGTAATAAGTTTTTCTTTCAAAATCTAAAATGCATTTTCTTGATCTACAATCCAAATGAAAATGACATCATTCTTTAAAAGTTTAAATAGTGATGCTACTATCTATGAGAATTCTTTGATAAACTTTCTGTAGTATTCAGCTAGTTCTAAGAATAATCTAAGCTTTTTAATATTTATTAATATAAGAAACTCTTGAATTTGCTGAATAATTGAAGGGTCAGATGAAATTTTATCTTGAGTTATAATATATTCTAGAAAGAGTAAGTTATTCAAGTAAAGTTGCATTTTTTTAGATTAAATTTTAATTCAATTTCTCTAATTCATTGAAAAACTTTTTGTAAATATTCTAGATATTCTTTCCAAGTTTTTGAATATATATTTATATTATCACTATAAATTATAGTGAATTTCTAATTATAATCTCCAAGTATACTATCCATAGCTTATTAAAAAGCTGCTGATATATTACAAAGTTCAAAAGATGTGACTTTGAATTTGTATAATTCTTTTTTTGAAATAAAAACTATCTTTTCAATACTAGATGATTTCATTTTAATTTGCCAATAATCAGATGTAAGATCCATAAATAAAAATCATTTTGTATCTTCAAGATTATCTATTATCCTATTAATTTATAATAATAAATAGATATCTTTTTTAGTGAGAGTATTGAGTTTTTTATAGTCAACACAAAATTATTTCTTGTCATATTTCTTTATTATTATTAAAATAGGTAAGATCTAAAGATTATTAGATTTTTGAATGATATTTGTATCTAATATTCATTGGATCTTATTATAAATAAATTCTTGATCAGATATTATTGCTTTGTAAGTCTTTTGATAAATAGGCTTTTCATTTTTAATATCAATTGAATATTGAATAATATTGATTTATTCAAGTTTATTTATATCTGATACAAAAATATTCTTGTATACTTGTAACAGGTTATGTAGAACATCTTGTTATCCAAGTATTAATTTTTTTTGTTCAACTACTTTTTCAATTTTCTCTTTGTCTAGAAAGTATACTTCTATTTTGTTCTTTCCAGTTAATCCAAATTCTTGAGTTCTATAAGATGATTCTTCTAACTCTTTTTTAGTATTTACAGATTTCATTCCTTTAATTAGGACAAGTTATAAGAAGTCTGCTTGGATAATTCATTTATTAGATTGGATTTTATAAGATTTATTAGAATAGTTATATGCAAGAACTTTAATATTTTCAGGATATTCTATATTAAAAATTTCTTCTTTAACTTTTATTCCTTTCTTAAATAGTAATGATCAAAATATTAATTAACAAACAATTCCTATAGAAACTTCAATTGTCAAATAAAAATTAATCAGAATTGCTTCTTCTTTAGAATATTTAAGATTAAAGCCTACATTATATTCATAAGCTTATTCAGATATTTTTTCTTTATCTTCATTATTATAAATTTTAATTATTAATTTTGCTAATTATTTTTCAAGCTGTTCTTCTTCTTTTACTTCATCTTCATAGTTTTCAGATGTTGTATAATATTTATTTAAGATTTCTTCAATGAAATCATAATCACTATCTTCAGCTTTTTCTTCTTTTTCTGGATCTGAATATTTTTCTTCTAGTAGTTTTTTAGCTTGTTCAGATTATATATAGTCTTTATAAGTATTAGAATTATAAAAAATCAAATATTTATTGCAGAATTTTATATTGATATATTCTAATTGAGCTAGTTATTTTCTTTAAGAGAGAAATAGTTATTGATAGATAGCTAGAAAGATTTCTTGAGCTAATACTTCTTTAGAATTATTATAGATAATATGTTATATATCTTCTTCTTTATTATACTTAGTGATATATTAGACAAGTATTGCTTTTTCAATTTTGTTATATTATTAGTAGATATTTAATAGGTTATCATTACTTCTCAATTTTCTGATAGTATTATTATTTTTTCATTAACTACTATGATTAATACATATATGTATAGTTATAAAAATATTTAATTTTATTATATTCTCAGATAACTCCAAGAAAGTATTTTACTTCATCTTGAAGTTCACAATAATTACAAATAGATAAGTTGAGTTATTATCAAGTAAAGCAATCAATACAATATTTCTTGTCAAATTTATTTTCATCTCTTATTTTTGAAATAGTTTCACTATTCACAAAGTATTTGCAGTATTAATATTTAACTATTCTTTCTTCTAGCTTCAATTTTTGTAGAGCTATACTTCTGAAAAAGAATCTTTCTTTAGTGATAGATATCTTCTCTGATTCCCTAGTATATTCTACTTCTAATCATTAATCTTTAGTTTTGTTTTGAGATAAAATTATTGACAAATTATTTGAAGTATTCATTTTGATATTAATTCAAATAACTAAATTATCAAAGTATTAAGAGTATTCATATTTAGATATTGGTAATTTATGATGATACTAACATTTAGCAGCAGATTCTCTCCAGTCAAAAATCTATTGAGAACTTTGATAGTGAGTTTGCTGAAATTGTCTTTCCAATTTTAAATATTCTTCTTAGATAAGAGTAGTATTCTTGACTTGTATTTCTTCTTCAAAGATTTTAACATTTCTGACTTTAGGAATTGAGTTTATTGTGAGATAAAAGATTTTTTCAAAATCTATATTATTAAATTATCTGAATGAAGTATAAATTTGAGTCCAAAATTTATCAAATATTTAATAAAAAAAATTATGATCTTTTAAATCTTGATCTTTAATTTCAAATTCATTATCAGTAATTTTGCTTGAGAATATTTTAGAGTTATTATCACTATCTTCAGATTGAGTATTTTATTATTCATGAATGAATTTAATTGACACTCTTCCTTCTTTTTCATTCTAATCAAAGATTATTATATTTTTCTTGAAGTTAATTTTAGCATTGATCTTATTTAACCAGTCCATTTCTATTACAAGTCTATAGGTTTGAACTTCAATAATATCTACTTTTGCTAGAATTATAATTTTATTAATAATAATTAGAAAGTTATTAATTACTTCTAAAGGTTATTTGAAATATTTATTAATATTAAATATGAAGATATTTGATTTTTGTTGAATCTTTATTCCAAGATATTTGAAATATTTATGACTGATAATATATTCAGATGCTTTAGTATCAATAATTAAATTTATAGGGGACTTGTTAATCTTGACTTCATATCAGACTAAGGTAATTTTAATTTTCTGAGTAAATATTACTTTTTATTTGAGTTTCTTTTGTGATTTCTTTCTCATTTCTTTTGATATTCAAATTTTCTATTTAGATAAGGTCTTGATAAGTTGTGCAATAATAATATTGGCTTTCTGAGAGACTAAATCTTTAAGTATATTATAAGTTTCTACTTTCTTTATCAGAATCAGAAGATGAACTCTTCCTTTCTTTTATTTCTTTTTTTCTAGATTGGTCTTATCTTCTTCAGACACTTTTGATAAAAGTTAAGTAACTTTATTTTCTTTTTCATTTTCTTTTTTTTCTTTGATAATTCTAGCTTATTTTCTTTCTCTAGCTAGATAATCATGGATTACTAGTAATGAGAAACTAGATTAGATAGATGAATTACTAGATAAACTATTATTAGATGCTTGTAAAGTAGCTATTAAATTCTGAATTTAGATAAGAAGAGAAGTAGTATTCAGATTTTGAGAATTGTTAAACTGCTGATTATTATTTTGAGAATTGTTAAACTGCTGATTATTATTTTGAGAATTCTGATTTTGCTAAATATTTTTATTACTATTTTTATTCTGATTTTGATTATTCCAATTTCATAAGATATTTTGATTATTAGACTATTGATTTATAGACTGAGAGTTATTTGGATATATTCTATTAATATATTCTTTTTCTCCATAACTGTAACAGGTAATAGTGAATCTGTTATTTAGCTAATTTTATTATTAATTATTATTATTATTCTAATTATTGTATCTTCTGCCAGATTTTACATGATCTAATCTACTAATCAGATCTTGTAAGATCTTAACAAAGACACTCCATTCACCAATTGATTGAGCTTATATCTGATAATAGGTTTATTCAAGTAGATTTGAATCAGCTTCTTTCATATTCTTTGTAGTTTCAATAATGTTTTTTATAGTATTTTTAGTATTTAAGCTAATCTATTTTTAAATTTTAGATTTGAGTTCTTTCTTAAAAATTCAAATCTTATATTTTTCTGAATAAGCCTGTTTTGGATCTATTTTGCTTTCTAGTTTCATAAATCAATTAATATATTCTTCTACTATTTCAATATATTTCAGAGATTCTAATTCATCCTACTATTATTGCACTTTACAAGACAAATAAAATTTAAGAATAAATTGATGAGTAAAGTCATATTTATCATGATTATCATTTTTCTAGTCATTTAATTTGAGATCATTATTTATAAATCATTAATCAAATCAGATAGTAACTGATCTCTCTAGATATTTTCTTACTATCTTGATCTTTCTGTCATTAGTAATCCTATTGACTTTGATGACTACTTTGAAATTATGTAACTATTCAATTAGATCTTAATTATTACCCTTAAATTTATAAATTAGGATAAGGATTTTCTTCATTTTCTAGATCTTTATAGATTGAGTTAATTCTTTAAGAGCTTGAATAAGACTGTCTATTCTATCTGATATAATTATTTCTTCTTTAGGTTAGGACTTTTGAGATTGAATTTGTTTAATTATAACTATTAGTTCTTCAGAATCTTCTAAACTATTACTTTCATATTCAGATTCTGTTAATTGATTAGTTGAGAGAGTTTCAAAATTATCTGTTTCTTCAAATATAAGAAGAATATTATTGACTAGATAGATCTGTTGATCAACTGTAATTTTAGTTTCAAATATAAATATATTAAATAACTTGATAATTTCTTTTCAAAGTTGATTAAATATAAGATTTTATTATACTATATTATTAAAGAGTTCCTATAAGAGTCTATTATAAAAAACTATGTGATAATCTTGAATCCAGATAAGAAAATTTATAAATTTTCTATCTGAATTTTTATTTACAGAAAAATAATAAGGATAATAGTTATATAATTCAATGTAAGGTAAGAATTTCCAAGAATTTTCTCTGTTATATTTACTAAAATATAAATTAATTAGAAGTCTAATAAAAAAGTAATATGTACTTATAAACTGATTAATTAATTAAATAATAAATACTTCAAGAATAGCTAATCCTTAAAATAATAAAAATAAATTAGATGGAATCTCTGGATGAATGAAATCCATAGAGAGGATATCAAATATTATAAATTATATTCTGAAAGATAGATTTTATCACAAATATAGTTTATAATAAGTTTTGAGGGTGAAGACTGAATTATTTATAAAGATAAAGAGAATTACTATTATTCTAAAAATTTTTTAGTATCAATACTTACAAGTATTATATTAATACAAAATAAAAATGAAATAAAACAAGAATATAAAAATAAGATTATGATCATGAATACTAAATTAAGAGTAGATATCAAAAACTAAAGTAACAAATACTTATAATTAAAATAATAAATATTAAATATAACAAATACAAAAACTAAAGCAATAAATACTAATTCTAAGATAACAAATATCAAACTAAGCTTTTATATATGAGAAAGCTTATAATAATCTTTTAAATATACTTGGCTTATTTTAAGTAGAAGGCATTTATTATTTAAGTTTTTTAGGCAAGAAAACTTGTAAATAACCAGAATATAATCTATTATAATAGAAGAGATAAATGAAAGCAAGATATCAAAACAAAAATTAAAAGAAAATTATAAGATAAATATAATTCAAGTATTATTAAAGATAATTGAATTATTACTATTCAAGTATATTTATTTCAGAGCTTAGAGTAAAGATATTTATATATCTTTGAGATTTTATAAGTTTTTATCTAAACTTGCTTACTATTCTAGATTATAATTATAAACTTTAAGGTAAAAGATCAATAAATAAATAAGTAAAAATAAAAGATAAGTTATATATAGTAAGTTATAAAGTAATATAAATGAGAAAATAAAATGAAAAGATAAGATATATATTCTAAAAAGAAAAGATAAATGATAAAAATAAATTAAATTCATTACTGACCTATTTCTAAAGTATTTCTGAATTATTATTAAGCTGTTTGTGAACTGTTATTGATTTTAAGACTAATTATTCATTTATAATCTTGAAATATTATTAAAATATTACAGAAATATTAAAAAAATATTATTGAATCATGATTAAATTTATAACTGATATACTAATTATATTATTCAAAATTATATATCTTTCTAATTAGTTGAAAACTCTAAGTTCAAAAAATTATGAAATTAAAGAAATTTATATTATTATAATAATAATATTTTTGATTATATCAAATTATAAGAATATATTATAGATTAGACTTTTAGAAGTATTAAGTGAAATATCTCTAAGAGAAATAATATTAGTTTGAGTTTTTTGAATATCATCTTATAATTTTTTAACTAGTAATTGATAATTTTTATTAATTATGTATGAAAGGACTATTTGTAGAACTTGGAATGAATTAAAAGAGACTTGAAAGTAATTTTGTGAATTTGTTTTTATAATTTTGTGAGAAATATATTCTGAAATCTTGCATAAGTACTTATATATATGTTATTTTAATTGGTTAAGATTAATATTTTCAGTTTCTTTATTATTCTTATTTGTAAATACTGCATATGAGATCTATAAATTATATTATTTATAACTGGTAATAACTTACTATTATTGATTATCTTTGTTAAATATAAGATTATAATAATGTATATTAATTTGATTATTTAATTTAAATTAAAAAATTATATTATAATTGATTAATAGAAATTAATCATCTATTTCTAATATTTTAGATTGATAATTAATAGTATTCAGATTTATGCTAGCTGTATTATCTATTTTATATATTAACTTAAAATCTGATTTATTTTTAGAAGATAATATTATTATTATAGTAACATAAATTTTTTTAATTTTATAATTTTTAAGCTTAAAAGATTTAATCAATTAATCAATTTTTGAATAATATGTAATTTCAAATAATATAATTAGTATATTAATTATGAATTCAATCATAATTCAATAATATTCTTGTAATATTTCTGCAATATTTTAGTAATACTTCAAGATCATGAATGAAAAATTAGCTCCAAAATTAATAACAATTCACAAATAGTTTAATAACAGTTCAAAAATACTTTAGAAATGATTCAGCAATGAATTTAATTTATTTTTATCTTTTATCTTTTCTTTTTAGAATATATATTTTATCTTTTTATTTTATTTTATTATTTATATTATCTTATAACTTATCATATATATCTTATCTTTTATTTTTACTTATTTATTTATTA
>CAJVPS010001919.1:0-13734 GCA_910591765.1 Ambispora leptoticha | reverse complement strand
ATCTTTATAATTTCTTTGATTTATTTTATTCTTTCTTTATTTATTTACCCTTTATTGAGACAATATCCGTAGATATTAGCACAGACCTTAGAAATCTTTGTCATTATTGAAAGTTATAGTCTAATTCCCCTCTCTTTATCTTTTATTATTTCAGTCTCTCTCAATCCTATATCGTTAGGGTGAATCAAAGTGAAAACCCACTTACCGATTCACCGTAACAATATTATAATTCAAAAATTCAAAATTAACTTTATATAGTCAAAGGAATAAAACTAAGTGAAAAAAAGAGTACTAGTATATTTAGAAAAAGTAATCTTTTACATTTATATTTTTCAAATAATTCAATCCAAAACTATTTATTTCAAGCTGGAATAGTAGGTCCTTTTATATATTTTTCAGATATAAAAATTATTATAGTATTATTAGCTAATACTGTCACTATAGTTACATAAAATTTCTTAATTTCTTAATCTTTTCCTAGTTATGAAAAATTACATTTTATTATTATTTTTATTTATTTTATAGTTATTTCTATTTTCATATCATTTATTACTATATTTATTATCATGTTTCTATTTTTAAACATTATATTTTATTTAATATTTGGGATCTATATTTTTATTATTTTATATTACAATATTCATATATATAATAGAATAGTATAGTGAAAGATTATTTTTAATTTTGATAGAATAGTTATATTTGGATGATAATTTCAGATATCTTTCTATATTCTTTGATATTCTTTGATATTCTCTCATATTCTTTTATGTCTTTCCACATCTTCTCATATCTTTTTATATCTTTCAATATCCTTTTACATACTCTAATATTCTTTAATGTTCTTTAATATTTTTTAACATACTTCAACATAATCTGTTCATAATTATTTATATTATAGTACTTTAATTATATCTTATATATTAGATAGTATTAGCTAGTAATATTATAATAATTTTATATCTGAAAAATATATAAAAGAACCTGCTATCTCAGCTGAAATAAATAGTTTTGAAAGAATTATTTAGAAAATATAAATTATATTAGTATCCTTTTATAGTTTTATTTGAATTATTTAGAAAGTATAATTTAATTATACTAGTATCTTTCTTTCACTTGGTTTTATTTCTTTGACCATGTAAAGTTGATTTTGGATTTTTGGATTATAATATTTTATTAATTTTTGATTTTTGATATTGTTTTAAGAGTAGATAACCTCTACTATAAATAAGCCATACATTTTTATTTGTTTAGTAATTTAGTTTTCATATTTGATTTTTATCTTTACTTTAGTTATAGCCTTCTTTGATTAATAGTTTATATTATTTAATCAATTCAAATCTTGAATTATATTGATTACTAGTGACTTCACTCAGTTAATCTTTATAATTTTTTTGATTTATTTATTACTTTATTTATTTATTTATTCTTTATTAAAATAATATCTATAGATATTGGCACAGGTCTTAGAAATCTTTGTCATTATTGAAAGTTATAGTCTAATTTCCCTCTCATTACCTTTAATTATTTCAATCTCTCCTAACTCTATATCATTATGATGAATTCAAGTAATAATCCACTTATCAATTTGCTGTAACAATAGTTTTGAATTTTTATCCAAGCATTATTCTTCTTTTTTTCTTAGATTTAAGTATTATAGCTTAGTATATTTCTTTTAATAACTAAGTTTTTTAAGAAAATAAGATTTGAATAAGTTACAGTGCCTAACAAAAGTTTTTCCGCATCTATAATTTTCAGAAGATCATGTGTAAACATACAAAATTTCACATAGATGTAATATATTGTATATGCTAATCATATTAAACTTCTTTAGACAGAGTGTATAGCAAAAATACTTACGCTGCTTATATAATAATTTTTTCAGTTAAAAAAATACCTCTTCCTTTATATAAATGATATGAAATCATCTTTTTAGCCACCCACCTGAAAGGTTTCAAGCTCTCGATGCATGAGATGGCAAAGCAGGTTTATTGTGATGAAAAAACAGTCTGAGAATGGGTAAAAAAATGACAAAAAAATAAAGACCTAAGTAACAAATCAAGATCAGATCATTAAAGAGTCATCACCAAAAAACAAAACAAATGGATTTTGGAGTTGGCAAAAGAGAATGTAGATATTACTGCCTCAGAAATCCACTATAAATTTCTAAAGCAAAATGTAGACATTCACATACATATTATTCAATGGCATCTTGGTGAAGGTGGAACTTATTACTATGGAAAACTTATGAAGCCTTTGCTTGGAGCAAAGTATCAAAAAAAATGTCTCTCATGGGCAAAGAAGTATAAGGATTTCAACTGGAATTCCATAATATTTATTGACAAAAGTACTTTTCGCTTAAATCAATAACTAAAAAAGACTTGGCAGTTCATTAAAACAAGAAAAATAATTCATTCTATTAAGCATCTATTAAAGATTCATGTATAGAGCTGTTTTTCTTTTTTAGGCTTTAGAAGGTTGATATGCTTCACATATAATCTTAACACGCAATATATGATCACGCTGTATGAAACAGCTCTTCTGCCTTCTGCTAAGAATCTTTTTGGTGAAGATTGTGATAGTTGGATTCTGCAGGAAGATAATGACTCAAAATACCATTCAAAAATCGCAAAGACATAGAAAGAAGAAAATGACATCAAAGTTCTCTCCTGATCATCAATGTCACCTGACCAAAATCCAATTGAGAATATCTAGAGGCTTATGAAAATGAACCTGGCAAAAAAAAAATTAGAATACTTAAAGGTTTAAAGGGTGAAATAACATGGGAATAGAATTATTTACCTAAGGAGTATGCAGCTAATTTGATAAAAAGTATAGGACATCACGTGAAGGCCCTAATTGAAGCTGAGGATGATTATACCATGCATTAATTTTCATGTAATGTCATGTGTTTTCAAATAAAAAAAACTTTTTTTTCTTATCATATCTCTGTATCAAGTTAGGAGTGCAGGGAAACTTTTGTCAGACACTGTAAGTAATAATAATATTTGCTTTTTGTTAAGCTAAATCTTCTAGAATATCATAAAGTTTAGCTATAATAATAAGTATAGATAAAGTAATTTTACTTTTCTTCTTGTAAATAGTTTTCTTAATAAGCTCTTTCTTAAGTATTTTGAATAATTTAGCATTATTCATATCTTCTTGTTCTTTTTTCAATAATATTTGGTTCTTCATTATCTTTAATAGCTTTTTTTTAAATTTGATCTATGAATTAGATTCTATAAAATATAACTCTTGAATTTCTAATCTTCCTATTAGTAGTTAAGTATTTATATATATTAAGTAATAAATTTATATTATCTAATTTAATAGTTAATATTTAAATATTATCTATAAGAGCTTATATTTATACTAGTAATATAATTTAATTATTATTTGCATTTTGATTATTATCAGAATTTAATTAATTTGATAATATATTATTTTATTATTAATTATTTTTATTTATTCTTTGATAATTATTTACAAAGTTATTTTAATTATTCCTATATAATTATAGTTAAGGATAATTTAAATAAATATAATTTGGCTTATTATAATTATAATATATAAAAACTAATTTAAAATTTTGATTATTAGACTAATAATCAGAGTTATTTCTATTATAATTTGATCTTTTACTAATTTTAATACTTTTTATTTATTAATTAAGATCTTAAAGTGCTATCAAAATAATATTTAATATTAAGTTATTTTGGATTTGGGATTAGTAATATTTATGAATTGAAATATCTGTATCAGTTTTTTCTATATTTTTGATAACTTATATTATATTTAGAAAAGTTCTATTAATAAAAATTTATACTTATTTCTTAATTTTCAGTTTAAGTTCTTATTTATAAATTCTAATTTTATAATCTTCTAGATATTCATTATTAGAATTTATTTTATAAATTTATCTATATATTTATTCATAATACTAGTTTATTACAAGATTTTTATTTTATCTTGCTATTGATTTATTCTTTTTTTAGTCTAGAAATATATAGCAAATTGATGATAAAAGCTATGTGACTAGTCATTATTATTATTATTTTAGATTATTAGTTAAGTAATATTATTTTTATTTCTTTTATCATACTATAAGATAGTAATACTTTCTAGATATTTTTTAATAAGTTATATTTTTCTTATAGCTATAATTTTATTAGTTTGAATAATAATATTAAAGTCTTTGAGCTATTTGGTTAAATTCTGATTATTTCTTTTATATTTTCTAATAGAAATAATAATCTTCTTTGAGTTTTTGATTTTAAAATAATATTTATCAATATTACTAGTATTAAAAGAGATTCTTGATTGTAATTATAAAGTAGAATCTTGATAAATAAACTATCAATAAAATTATTCAATCAAGTTAAGTTATTTTTCTAAGATATTTATATAGTCAAATATAAAAGTATTTACTAATTATACTATTCTTTGTCTAAATTTGATAATATATATTTTACTAAAATCAAGTTAAATTAATTTATTAAATAATAAATATGTAATTTGATTTATAAATATTACTTTAATATTCTTAATAAGCAAGTGAAAAGTCTAAAATTATAAAGAAAATTCAGATTGAAGAGAATGATAATAGAAGTAAAGATATTAAATAGATATTCTAATAGTAAAATTAGAGTCTTAATATATTTCTAAATAATAATTAATAAATAATTCAATAAAAAAATAATAAGCAATTATGAAAACTCAAGATATAATTATTTATTAATTACTTGAATAATTAAAGAAAAAATATAAAAAAATATAAAAGAGATTTCAAATATAAAAAAATAAAATAAAAAGTCTGTAAGGATCTTTTTTTATATAATTAAAGAAAGTTATAAAAAATTAATAAATAATTAATAAATAAATAAATTAATAAATTAAAAAATAATAAGATAATAATAATTAATATTATAAATTAATAATATTTATTATAATATATATTTTTTATATTATGATTTCAAATCATATTCTAAATTATATTATAAATATACTTTTGCTATCTATCTTTAATTTTATTATAATTATAGTTTAATATCTATTATATTATATTTTTAATTATATTAGTCTTTTCTATTTATAATTAATAATATCTTTATTATATCTTATTATAATCAAATATTATATATTATAAAATAATTTTTTCAAAAAGTATTAAAAATATAATAATATTTTTAATAATTTATATCTTTAAAGATGTAAAATTTCAAGTTTTTATTTTATATAATTTTATTTTTATATATTTAAAAAATATTAGAAGATAGAAACTTAAAATTCTGAGTTTATTTTTATAAAAATTAATATTTTATATTATAAATTTATTTAATATAAAAATTATCTTATAAAATTAATAACATTAAAATTTTTTAAATTAAAAATAATATAAATACAAAGTATATAATAATATTAAAAAATATTATAAAACTTTATAATATTAATAATACTTAAAAAAATATAATTTTTTCTAATTAGCTAAATATAAAATATTCAAATAAACTTATAATATTCTAATTAATTAAAAATTTTAATATAAAAAACTAGATCTTTTATTATTTTTATTTTTTATATTTTACAAAATAAATATAGATAAAATAAAAAAACTTAATATTTTAATATTAGTAAATTTAAAAAAAATACTTTGCTTTAGCTATAAAATAAAAAAAATAATTAAATTATAAGAAGAATATAAAATTAATTTTATATAAATCTAATAAATAACTTATTTAAATACATTTTTTATCTTTAATTTTTAAATTATAGATTAATTAATATATAATTTATCTCAATATATTTTTTTAACATATATTTAATTTTTTTTTAGTTTTATTAATTATATTTAGAGGAGTTTTTTTATTTTTTTTTAGCTTTATTATAAATTTATTTTATTTTAAATCTTTTTATAGTTTGATGTAAAGATTTATATCTTAGATAAATATTAATAAATTATTTTTTCAAATAAAATTTTAATTCTGTCTTATTTAATTAAGCTATTAGATATTGAGATTTATTTAAATATAAAATTTTTATTATATATCTTTTTTAAAAAAAATTTTACTAATAATAATTTTTTTGAATTATTATTTCTTAAATTTAATATATAAAATTTGATTAAAATTAATATAAATTTATATAGTAAATAATTTAATTATTAACTTTGAATTTTAATATTTTTATAATTACTAATTCAATTTTTATGAAATTTAGAACATATATTTATCAAATTCAAGACAATCTACTTGCATAATTTAAGGTTCTAATATTATAAATTGATAGTGATAATATTTAAGGGGACGCGTTGGATAAGTGTCAGGCAGTTCAAAACTTCGGGAATATGTCTCACCCACGCTCTTAACAGCCGATCTATTTGTTCGACGGCGTATAAGATTTTTGAGAAAACGTTCCACAAGCGCAAGCCCTCAATCGAAGTATGGACCAATTACTCAAATTATCACATTGTGTTCCTTCATTAAACGAGATACCTGTCCATAAATTCTTTGCCTTTATCACAATGTAGACGCTCGGTCGGGTTAATGGACAATTTTGATTACCAAATGCATCAGCAACTCTGAAATATTCTTAAAGCGCGATGAGACATCTATAAAGCAAGTATTCATTTGTTTTCCATCAATATATCATTTGTAAGACGTAGCAAAACACACAAGTGTATGCAGTTCAGATGTGATATCTTTTGGAATGAGGCTCTAGAAATATGCTTTGGTGGAGTTTTGTGAATTTGGTACTGCGGTTGACACTCAAACCAATCGCGGACCTCTTTCAACCGAAATCGATGTCCTTCTTTTTTACATGTATTTCTCAATTTCTTTGCATTAGAGAAATATCCGATTGGGCTATAATATAACAAGCGACAAATTAAGGCTTAACTCATCTTACTATAAATGACAAAATCATAGCTTTTAACTTCAAATGATTTTAAAAAACATTGACAAAATGCCACCGAAGTTATCATTAGATGATGCAAAAAAGATTGCAATCGAACGGAATGAAGAGTGTCTTTCAGAAGACTATATTAATTATTATTGTCAAAATCAGCATCAAAGGATGCAAACATTAATGAGCATTAGAAATAAATGAGGCTGGTGCTCATATTGCCATTCTTGTAGTCTTGAATTTGCTAAGCAAATTGCACATGCAAAAAATGAGGAGTATTATTCAACTGAATATAAGAATACATTCACGCCACTTTATTGGAAATGCAAAGCATATTGTAATTAGAGGTCGTGGTGCCCTTTCTGTTGTAGGCATAATTACCTCAACAGTGTTTTAAAAGGTTATTGGTGTCCGTATTGTGCTGATGATGCTAAACGAATTGCGCTTACTTTGAATGGAGAATGTCTTTCGACGGAATATATTAACAGCGATTCGTATCTAGCGTGGCGCTGTAGTAATAATCATATATTCAGTGCTACGCTTACTATTATTAAAAATAATTGTAGCTGGTGTCCATTTTGCTCAAAATTTAAACGCAAGGATTTATGCCAAGAGATTGTTTCAAAATATCGGGATAGCACAATCAAGCAACAAGAACGAGAGCAGCTCAAAGAAAGACTTAGGTAAGAGAACGATATATCTATTTTATATCTATTTTATATCGTATAATTACGAAAACCTTGAGAAGACTATTCGAGACGAACTATGAGCAGTGGGACTTATCGATTAGTCAATCATGAGAACCGCACAATTAGCGTATTAATATTCAATAGCTTAGCTTGCATTACTATAATTTTTTCGACCCAATAAATTCGTTACATCTTCGGGATATGGAAAAAAATTCAAGAAATAATACATGCTTTTTTTGGCTTATATTATTTTCGTTATTTTTTTGTTATTAAATATCGTTTTTTATCTTTTTGACTTATGTTATTTCCAATATTTTTTAGTTTGATTGTTATTTGAGAAGTTGTTAAAAACGAAATACGTACACAGTGACTCTCGATATAATGGATGGGTTCGAGCACTTAGAAAAAATTTCAAACTTCCGTTTTATCATGAGTTTATTAGTAAATCCGTTATTAGTCTCCGCTATATCGAAAGTCCCTTATATCGAGCGTCATCGTGTATACATCCATAGGACGCGTTCTTTTCATGTATTAAATATAGACTAGTTACGTTGAATTTTCTTACAGGATATTTAGCCAGAATAATATATTCATAATTCTTGGGTACTTTATTTGCGGTACTTGCCGCAATGAAACAGTCTTACACACCGCATCCATTGATCTTCCTATTGTCGATCGAGGGTTTGTTGTGATTATTGATTCCGACTTTACCGAATGTAATGATGTCAGATAAAAATCTTAAGTAGATATAAAACCTACGATAAACAGTTGCCTCTTTGAAAAGGCCATTGTGTGTCGAAAGTTTACAGGTCTGATTTTATCAGTTTCAGGTTTGCTTTTACTGCTTTCGCCTAAATTCGTTCCTTATCTAATGATGAAGAATATAACGATTAGGTTGTTTTCCTTTCTGATTCGCTTGAATTCGGTTGATTAATTCTGGATTGCTTAAGTTATCATCAACTAGAGGTTTAAACATTATTTAAGATTGTCATTATCTTCGTACTTGTCGAATTCTTTTTTTTATCAGAAAAAATTGTTGATAATTATTTCCTTTATTTTTTTGAGCACTTTAAGAAGATATATCCTTTATAGACAGACAAACTCAAAATTATAAAGTGCACATTATTTATGAAAATTTTAGGAATGAAATAAAAATAATAATAAGTTTATAGTAGGGACAGACATATTACGTAAAATCAGCGACTATAAAGCTGATCTCCCACATAAAGATTTTTATTATACAGTGTTGATTGGCTAATTATTTTTGGTCATGTGGAAGACGAGTCCAAATACATGTAATTACGTTATATCTGTCTGCTACTATTTGTGTTTCGGTATTAATTAAGGTCATGTTACTATACAATATGCAAAATGCATGTTATTTATGAAATTTTTAGGAATGAAAAGAAAATAATAGATTACATTATTAATTAAGTTTACGTTGTAAATATGCAACCGCAAAATGAATTAATACACTGAATGGTATCAAGCTTTTGATGATGAGGATGAGGAATCATCCTTATCGTCCAAAAAATGAGTATGATGGTATTATCATTGTTGAGTAAACGGCAATTTTTGAAGATGAATGTTGATACCGATGGTTTATTAGCATCTGTTACGTTTGATTCCAAGACAGATTTAAGCGCCAGTTTCTTTGCGTGGTCGATCAATAATTTGTGCATTCTTATTGGATGAATCATAAATTAATAAACTGTGTGTTCATTTTGTTTATTTTAAATAAATAACATGAGGTTGTGTATATTACAGTCACGCTTCTTTAAGCGCAACCCTCTTGGAACTATAGAGAAAAAATATATAGAGTTCTTTTAAACTGGAACCATGTATTTAGAGAGAATTTATATAGTTTATGCGAAGAAAAATCAAAGATCTACATAAATTTAGATCAAAAAAGAAAAACAAAAAATATCAATATATGGGGATTATATTATTGACGGGAAATTACTCGACTTAGATTATTTTAATCTCTTTTTTTATATTGTAAAATATATTTAAAGAATGAGTTATCTAATAAAAAGACTTTGAAAAATTATTATCACTGATTTATTATCTGAAATTATTTATATAATGAATTTAATTAATTAAATTATTATCTGGGATTAGTTATTTATCTTTAATCTTTTTTTAGATATTTATGAATATAATATTATTTAAAAAAATAAATTGAAAAATGATAAAATATCAAACATAAAGAAATTGAAAATATTTTTTTCCATCAAAATAAAGGTATAATTTGAGTAATTTGAAATTATAATTCTTGATTATATAAATATTTTAAAATCCTTCAGTTTTTATAGTTTATTAATTTTCTTTTTAGATTAAAATTTATATAAAATTATAAATAAAGAATGAAACCATTATAAATTTAGAATTTAATAATTGAAAAAATAATATTTCTTATAGTGACGACCAAAAGTAATGCATCAGGAGCTAAATTTATTAATAAAACATAGCAAAAATTGAAATTTTCTCTCTATATTAAAATTTATAATTTTATTAAGAAATAATTTTATTTTTATATTAAATAAAGTTTATAAGTTATAGTTTAACATATATTTTTTTCAAATTTTTTAGCTTTTTTCTGAAAGAGTTATTTCTAATTATAAAGTTAATGCAAAAAATTTTACTAGTTAAAAATGAAATTTAATTAAAAATTTTTGTACTTACTTTACAATTAGAATAACTCTTTCAGAAAAAATCTAAAAAATCTGAAATTAAACTAAAACTAATAAACTTTATTTTGATATAAAAATAAAAATTATTTCTTAATAAAATTATAAATTTTAATATAAAGAGAAAATTTCAATTTTCACTATATTTTATTAATAAATTTAACTTCTGATGCATTACTTTTGTCTATTACTTATATGAATTATTATATTATAATATATTTGAATATTATTAATAATAAATATAAATATAATAATAACTGTCAAAAATTCTTCAAAAGATTCTAATCTGAATTTTAATTATTTGAATATAATTATACATTATTTTATAGAATATCTAAATCTAAATCAATTCTAATATAAATAAATACTTATATATCTCAAAAAATACTATATATATTAATAAATATATAAAAAGAAAAATATTAATAATAATATTATTTATATATATAATAATAAATATTATAATTTATACTATAAAAATTTTGATTAGATTATTTTCTTTTAGTTTAGATTTTTATTTTATGCACTTAGTAATATATTTTTAGTTTTGTATTATTTATTTAAAAATTAATTTATTCTAAATATATAAATAATTATTATATATTTAATTATATTAGATCTCTCTATAGCTATATCTCTTTATAGTTATTTTTTTATAGTTATATTTTTTAAATTTCTTTATTAATTAGCTATAATTAAAAAAATTTCTTTATAGTTATATTTCTTTTTAATCATTTAATTTTAATTTTTCAAGTATAATAACTATAAAAAGATTTAATTATAATTTAGATTTATACATATTATTATACAGATAATTACTATATATTTTTTAATTATTAATTTAGATAATTAATATTTTTAATTAGTTTCTTTAATTTATTTCTTTATATTTTTATTTATTTTTCTTATATTATTAGTTATATTATTATTAATTATTTATATATTATTAAATTAAGTATAATTAATCTTCTAAAAATATAATATGAAATTATTAATTTATTTAATTAAGTAAAATCTATATATAAATTAGATTATTAATTTATTTATATTTTATATTTATTTATTTTATATAAATATATTACTTCTATTTGTAAATTAATTTTCAAATTCAAATATTTAAATAATAAAATTATAAGTATTTATAAATTAAAATTATTTACTTTATATTTTATCTTATTTATAATTATAAATAAATAATTTTATAATTTAATAATAATAGATATAATTATCTATTATATATACTTTATATTATATCTTAGTTTTAATTTACTTGAATTATAAAAAGATAAATTCTAAATAATTTATATAATTTATATAATTTATATAAAATATAACTAAACTTATTAATATAATAAAAGATAAAAGTTCTTTAACTTTAAATTTTTATCTTATTTTTTTTTAAATTATCTATCTATTTAAAGAGTTAATTAAAATATATTTATTTAAATTATATAAGTTAAAACTATTCTTTCAATTTAAAAAATCATAAAAGAGAAATATAAATATAATAGTATTTATTATCTTCTTAATTAATATAATTTTATATTAATATCTTAATAAATATAAAATAAATAATAATAATATATTATTATAATGAATTGGTAAGTGAATTTTTACTTGAATTCATCTTAATAAAATAGAGTTGGAAGAAATTGAAATAATTAAAGAGTAAAGAAAGTCTATAGATAGATCTGGATAGTGATTCAGATCCTGGAATGAGATCAATTTTATGATCAATTGCTCTCTTGGGTGGCAGTTAGTTTGGTAAGGTTTCTGGAAATACATCTTGGAATTTTCTTTTAATATCTAATGCTTCTGGTGAAAGTGATTTCTCTTTTGCTTCTTCTTTATTTTCAGTATTGTTAAGATATATGGTGAAAAGTTCTGTGTCTGCTGGTAGATTTGCAATTTGTTGTCTGGAAATATATATTGAATTGCAGCTAGAGTCTGACTTAACTTCATTATCAGCTTGCACTTTTATTATCTTGAAACCATAGGTAAAGGTGATGGTATTATTTCTCTAATCTATAGTTGGGTTGGCATGAAACAATCAAGGTTTATCTAGGATGAGATCATATCTCTGCAACTTCAAAACTTGTGTATCCATCTTGTGTATTCTATAAGTATCTAATTTCAATTCATCAATTTTTGCCATGATGGTGACTATTATCTTTTTGCTATCTGTGAGTTCTACAATTATTGGTATTGTCTTCTGTAATTTAACTTTGTTCTTCTGTACAAATTTTTCATCAACAAAGTTTCTAGATACACCACTATCTAGCAATACCCATGCTGGTTTACCATTTATCTGGCTATTAAATTTCAATAATCTTTCTCTCATAAGATTGTGAAGATTCTTCTTGTTTATCTTTAATATTTGCAATTTTGACCTTTGGTTTTGAATAACAATTTTTGGCGAAGTGGCCTGGTTTGTCACAGTTATAATAGGTGTCTTTGGACTTGTTATTCTTCTGATTATTATTATTTCTTTTGTTGTTATAGTGACTTTCAGCCTGATCAAGTTCCATTAATATAGGGCCATTGTTCTGATGACTTCTGTACTGATTCTGTAAGTGATGATTATTATTATTTCTACTTGGTAAGCCTAGAGATCTGCCTTGCCTATATATTACTATGTTATAGTAAATAGCTAATTTCCAAGCATTTTCTAAGGTTTCTGGTATTTGGTAACTTATCTCCATCTTTATAGCTGGTTTAAGACCTTTTATGAAATAGATAATCTGGTCTAAAGTGCTCATGTCTGTGATTTGTCCAACTATATTTCTAAATTTTGTGCTATAGTCTTGAACAGATCCTGTTTGGTGAAGGAGATAAAGTTGTCTACAGAGATGTTATTGATAGTGTGATGATTAAAAAACTTCTCTTAAAGCTATAACAAAGACTTGCCAATTTTCAAAAGATTCAACACTATCATCTACTTTTACTTTGTTGAGATATCAATGTAAAGCTGTATCAATCAGAAAAGTAGTAGCATATTATATTTGAGTTTTCTTATCAGTAATTCCTTGAGCCTGGAATATAGTTTTGACTTGCATTATCCAGATAAGTACATTTTCATTTGGTTTTCCTGAATAAGTAGGTAGTTTTACTGAAAGATGAGGTAAGGGCTTAGAACCAGAAGGACCATCTTCTTTAACTGATTTAATCAATTCAGTCATATTCTGCATAAATTGGGCAAATTGTTCTGTGTTCATTTTGATTAATATTATTTTTCAAAAACTAAAATATATGTATGTAAAGTATGTAGTATATGATATAATATGTAAGAAGTTAGAGGGTAATATTTATAATAATCATGTCTACTGCTATCAAGTTGTAAGATTATTTTGTTAATAGTTGTAAACAAGATAAAATACGATATAAATAAGTTTTAATTTTATAACTTATGATTGTTTTTATTATTTAAAAGTATTCAGATCTGAAGTTATTTTACA
>CAJVPS010001918.1:0-13734 GCA_910591765.1 Ambispora leptoticha | reverse complement strand
ATTTCTTTGATTTCTTCATTTCTTATATGTATCAGATTATTATAAGTAATTCATTGGAAGTTGTATGCTTTCTCAAGTTCACATTTTTTTAAAAGCTGATAAATTCATTTTTCAAGAAGGAAGTATCTTCTGATCGAAGTAACTTCTTTTGACTATGCCATTTCTCTTTGTAGTTTCATTAATTTTTGAGAGTATTGCCTAGGCATTTCTTTTAATAATTGTCCAAAATAATAATATCTAATGAATTGTGATTTATCAGATTGATTATCACGATTTTCAAAAAGATCATTAAATATTATTTGAACTCTTATCTTTTAGCTTTAGTCAGGTTGAAATTAATAAGTAACATTTGCTGTAATTACTGTTCTCAAAATTTCTGTATTGATTATATTTACAAATTATTTTACTTTAGAAGTATTTTGTGAATTACTTGTTGAAGTTGAGACTTCTTCCATGATAGGTTCTGGTTATTGAGATATTTCAGAGGTCATACTGGTATTAAGTTGTCTTCCAGTAACAAGATCATAAATAACTTTCTGACTACTGTCTTCAAGTATTAGCTGATCTTTCTGAATTTGTAAAGTTCTACCAAATTCGTTATCTTTCAATTGCTGGTGAAGGGTCAAAATATTTTGAATAAAATCAAAATTACTAAAAAGAGTATTCATCTTTAAAGAGTTAAATATTAACAAGAAACTAAGCTATTTAATAAAGATATTAAAATAATTAAAAGTAATAAAAATCTAAAAAAAAATATCAAAGCAAAATCCTATATTTATAAAACGAGATTTTTAATAAGTAATCAGCATGTACTAAAGATGGCTCCTTAACTAATTATGGCTTGTGACAGCCAATCAGAGAATTGCGATAGAGTTGTGACAGTCAATCAGAGAATTGTGACAGAGTTGCGGCTAGTTGTGGCTTTCATCTCTAGTATGTACACATGTATATACTACTAAATAAGATTTGTGTAAATTAAGGGGTAAATAAATAAATATTATGAGACTAAAAATCTATTCTTTGTTTTCTTCTTCTGTTATTAGTGTTTCCATATATTCAATAATTATTCTTGGCTCAAAGTATTCTTCTTTACTATGATAAGATTTCAGTTAAGTATCATTAAAAGTTTTACGTAATAGTTAGTCATGTTGGTTTCACAATTTATAAGCTCCATTGCCAAGAGTTTTATGAATGTAGAATCATTCTGTACTTCATTGTGACTGAAATTTATTTCTATGAGTAACATGTTGTTTCATATTATATACTAAAACTTTATTACCAATTTCAAATTGTGTGATTCTTTGTAATTTTGAATCATATCTTTCTTTCATTTATTGTTGCTGTCTTTTGATTCAATTTTGTACTGTATTGATATCATCTGGTAGGTGATGGATTAAAGAGAATATTTGATCTAATATTTCATCTTCTTCATTTTTATTTTCTGCTATTGGTGATGGATATTTCAAATCAATTGGTAATTGGGTATCTCTTTCATAAGTCAAGAAGAAAGATTCATGCTTGGTGATATTATTTTGAAGTGTTCTGCATGCAAATAATGCTGATAGTATATACACATTCCATTATTCATCTAATGCAATACAATATTTTTATAGTATTCCACATAAAGTTCTGTTAAATCGTTCTACTATTCCATTGGTCTGTAGATGATATGGTGATGAAAACTTATGCTTAATTCCAAATTGAGTGGTAAGTTCTTCAATTACTTGAGCTGTGAATTCAGTTTCTTGATCAGATTGTAATTCTTTAGAATATTCATGTCTACAAATTATTTCTTCAAAAATAAATTTGATGATTATACTGACTTTTTTATTTGGAATTACTTTTACTTCAGACCATTTTGTAAGTGAATCTATTGCTACAGTAATATATTCTTTTCTTGATTACTTTACAAGATTGATTACAATTCTATCAAAAGACTGTCTAACTTTAATAGAATGTAGAAATTGTTTTGTTGTTCATTCACCAGTTCTTTGACAAGTTTTACAAGATTTAACAAAGTTTTTTATATCTGTTCTCATTTCATTTTACCAATATCTAATAATTATTCATTGATAAGTTCTATCAAATCCAAAGTGTCTAGCAAGTAAATCTGAATATATGCTAATCATTACTACTTCAATTTCATTTTCTTTCAATACTCAAAGTGATGTGATAGATTCTTTTCTTCTATTCTTTTTGTAAAGTACTTTATTAATAATTAAAAAGTATTTTGATTGCTGGCAAATTTTCTTTTGCTATTCTTTAGTATATTCTACAGGATAGCTTTTATTTTCTAAATACCTCATTGAATCATAATATGTTGTTAAATCCATTGTGTTGAATTAATTAGATTTGGGTAAGTCATTTAATTAGTTGTCCAGTAAAAATTATTTTAGTTAGTTAATTAATTAAGTGAATTTGATATTCTACTCCTGTGAATATATTCTTGAGAGTGTATTTGCATTTTGATTAGTCTTTCCAGCTCTATAGGTGATAATAAAATTATATTCCATTATAGTCATTATCTATCTTGATATTTGGAGTTTAGGATTAACTTGTTTAGTAAATAGCCATTAAAATGTATTATGATCAGTAATAATTTTAAAAAGAGATCCAAGAAGGTAATGTTGAAATTATCTAATAATCCAAACTATAGCCAGAGCTTCTTTTTCAGTGATACTATAATTCTTTTCTGCTGGTTTTAATGAAATACTTGCATAGACTACTACTCATTCTCTTTCTTCATCATCTTTTTAGGATAATACTGCATCAAGTTCAGAATCTGAGATATTAGTATATAGATAGAATTTCTTGGTAAAATCAGGATAAATTAAAATTAGGACAGAGGTAAGTTTTTCTTTCAAAGTCTGAAATATCTTTTCTTGATCTATAGTCCAAACAAAAATAATATCATTCTTTAGAAGTTTAAATAGTAATGTTACTATCTGTGAGAATCTTTTAACAAATTTTCTGTAGTATCCAGCTAGTTCTAAGAATGATCTAAGCTTCTTGATATTTGCTGAAATAGAAAACTTTTGAATTTGTTAAATTGTTAAGAGATCAGATGAAATTTCATCTTGAGTAATAATATATCCAAAAAAGGGTAAATTGTCTTAAGTAAAGTTATATTTTTCTAAGTTGAGTTTTAATCCAGCTTCTCTAATTCATTAAAAAACTTTTTGTAAATGTTCCAGATATTCTTTCTAAGTCTTTGAGTATATATTTATATCATCAATATAGATTGTGGTGAATTTCTAGTTATAATCTCCAAGTATGCTATCCATAACTTGTTGAAAAGTTGCTGATATATTACAAAGTCCAAAAGACATAACTTTGAATTCATATAATCCTTTTCTTGAAATAAAGGCTATCTTTTCAATACTAGATGATTCCATTTCAATCTGCCAGTAATCAGATGTAAGATTCATAGATGAAAATCATTTTGCATCTCTAAGATTATTCATCATTTCATTAATTTGTGACAAGAGATAGATATCTTTCTTGGTGAGAATATTGAGTTTTCTGTAATTAATACAAAATTATTTCTTGCTATTTTTCTTTGCTGCTATTACAATAGATGAGGCCCAAGGACTATTAGATTTTTGGATAATATCTGTATCTAATATTTATTAAATTTCATTATAAATAAACTCTTGATTAGATAGGATTGCTCTGTAAGTCTTTTGATGAATAGGCTTTTCATTTCCAGTATTAATAGAATATTGAATAATATTGATTCATTCAAGTTCATTAAGATCTGATGCAAAAATATCTTTGTAGGCTTGTAACAGGTTATGTAAGATATCTTGTTATCCAAGTGTTAATTCTTATTATTCAACTACTTTTGTAATTTCTTCTTTATTTAGGAAGTATACTTTCATTTTATCCTTTTCAGTTGATCCAAATTCTTGAGTTCCATGAGATGATTCTCCTAATTCTTTTCTGATATCTACAGATATCATTCCTGTAATTGGGGCAAGTTGCAAAAAGATTGCTTAGATAATTCATTTATTAGGTTGAATCTCATAAGGTTTATTAGAATTATTATGCAAAAAAACTTCAATATTTCTAATATATCCAGCATTAATAGTTCCTTCTTTAACTTTTATTTCTTTCTTGGCCAATAATGATTGAGATATTAGTTGACAAACAGTTCCTATAAAAACTTTAATTGCTAAATAAAGATCAATTATAATTGTTTGGCGATATTGAACTAGGATTACTTCTTCTTCAGGATATCTAAGATCAAAGCCTGCATTATATTCATAAACTTGTTCAGGTATTTTTTCTTTATCTTTATCATTGTAAATTTTGATCATTAAATTTACTAACTGTTCTTCAAATTATTTTTCTTCTTCTTCTTCATCTTTATAATCTCCAGATATTGTATAGTATTTGTTTAGAATTTCTTTAATTGAATCATAGTCACTATCTTTAACTTTCTCTTTCTTTTCTGGTTCTGGATATTCTTCTTCCAGTGGCTCTTCAACCTGTTCAGATCATACACAATTTTCACAAATATCTGAATTACAAGGAATCAAGCATTTATTACAGAGTTTCACATTAATATATTCTAATTGAGCAAGTTATTTTCTTTGGGATAGAGATAGTTATTGATAAATAGCCAAAAAGATTTCTTGGGCTGATACTTCTTCAAATTCATCATAGGTAATGTATTATATTTCTTCTTCTTTATCATATTCAATGATATATTTACAAGTATTACTTTTCTAATTTTGTTGCATTATTGGTAAACATTTAATAAGTTATTATCACTTCTCAATTTTCTAATAGTGCTATTATTTTTTTGCCAACTATCATGATTAAATATGTACACATATTGCTTAGTGTAGTTACAAAAATATTTGACATCATTATATCTCCAAATTATCCCAAGAAAATATCTAGCTTCATCTTGAAGTTCATAGTAATCACAGCAGGCAAATTGAATTGCTGTTAAGTAAAGTAATTAGTATAAAATTATTTTTCAGATTCATTTTTATCTCTTGTTTCTGAAATAGTTTTACTATCCACAAAGTATTTACAATGTGAATATTTAACTATTCTTGCTTCTAGCTTTAATTTTCATAAGACTTTACTTTTAGAAAAGAATTTTTCTTCAATAATTGATATCTTTTCTGATTTTCAGATATGTTTTACTTCTAACCATCAGTCTTTAGTTTCATTCTAGGATAAAATTGTTAATAGGTTATTTAGGATATTCATTTTAACATTAATCTAAATAACTAAATTATTAAAATATTAAGAATATTCATATTTGGATGTTGATAATTTGTGATGATACTAATATTCAGCTGCAGGATCTCTTCAGTTAAAAGTTCACTAAGAACTTTGATAATGGATCTGCTGGAATCTTCTTTTCAATTTCAAATATTCTTCCTAAGTAAAAATAGTATCCTTAACTTATATTCCTTCTTCAAAGATTTTGACATTTCTAACTTTAGGAATCAAGTTTATGATTATATAAGAAACTTTTCTAAAGTCTACATTATTGAATCATCTGAATGAAGTATGAATCTGAGTTCAAGATTTGTCAGATATCCACCATAGAAAATTATGATCTTCTAGATTTTAATCTTTAATTTTGAATTCATTATCAGAAGTTTTACTAGAAGATGTTTCTGTATTATCATTAATATCTTCAGATATAGCATTTTGTTGTCCATAAATGAATTTGATTAACACTCTTCCTTCTTTTCTATTCTAATCAAAGATCATTATATTTTTCTTTAAATTGATTTTAGCATTAATTTTATTTAATCAGTCCATACCTACTATAAGGCTGTAGGTTTGAGCTTCAGTAATATCCACTTTAGCTAGAATTATGTTTTTATCAATGGTGATAAAGAAGTTATCAATAGCTCCTAATGGTTACTTGGAATATCTATTAATATCAAACATGGAGATATTTGATTTTTATTAAATCTTTATTCTTAATCATTTGAGAAATTCATGACTGATAACACATCCTGATGCTCCAGTATTCATGATCAAGTCTACAGGAGTCTTTTCAACTTTAGCTTCACACCAGGCTGAAGTTATTTTGATTTTCTGGATGAACATTATTTTTTGTTTGAGTTTCTTCTGTAATTTCTTTCTCATTCCTTTTGATATTCAAATTCTTTGTTCAGATAAAGTTTTGATAAGTTATGCAATGGTGATATTAGCTTTCTGTGATGTCAAATCTTCGAGTATATCATAAATTTCTGCATGTTTAACTAGAATTGGAAGATGTACTCTTCCTTTCTTTTGTTTTTTCTTCTCTAAGTTGATCTTATCTTCTTCAAGTTAATCTTATCTTCTTCAGATACTTCAGATAAAGGCTGAGTAGTTTCATTCTCTTTTTCACTTTCTTCTTCTTCTTTGATAATTCTTTGATATTTTCTTTCTCCAGCAAGATAATCATGAGTTGCTAGTAATGAGAAACTAGATTGGATGAATAAATCACTAGATAAACTATTACCAGATGATTGCAAAGCAGCTGTTAAGTTCTGGATTTGAGTGAGAAGAAAAATAGTATCCAGGTTTTGTGAATTGTTGGGTTGCTGATTATGATTTTAGATGTTCTGATTATTATTGTTACTGTTATTATTCTGATTCTGATTGTTCTAGTTTCATAAGATATTTTGATTATTAGATAGTTAATTTACTAATTGAACATTATTTGAACAAACTCTACTGATATATCCTTTTTCTCTACAACTGTAACAGATAATATCTGATTTATCTCTTGACTAATTTTGTTACTGATTGTTATTATTATTATTGTTATTATATCTTCTGTCAGATTCTATATAATCTAACTTACTGGTCAGATCTTGCAAAATCTTAGCTAGAACACTCCATTCAGCAGTTGGTTGAGCTTGAATTTGATGATAGATTTATTTAAGTGGATCTGAATCAGCTTCTTTTACATTTTTAACAGTTTCAATAATACTTTTCATAGTATTATCAGTATTTAAATTAACCCATTTTCAAATTTCAGATTTGAGATCTTTCTTGAAAATTCAAATCTTATATTCTTCTGAATAGGCTTGTTCTGGATTTACTTTACTTTATAATTTCATGAATCAATTTACATATTCTTTTACTATTTCAGTTTATTTTAAGAATTCCAATTCATCTTGCTATTATTGCATCTTACAAGATGAATAGAATTTAAAAATAAATTAAGAAGTAAAATCATGTTCATCATGATCTTGATTTGTCTATTTATTTAATCTAAGAGTATCACTCATAAATTATTGATCAAACCAGGCAGCAGCTGGTCCCTCTAGGTATCCTCTTACTATTTTGATTTTTCTGTTATTAGTAATTCCATTAGCTTTTGTGGCTACTTCAAAGTTATGTAACTATTTAATTAGATCCTGATTATTATTCTTAAATTTATAAATTGAGATAAGAATCTTCTCCATTCTCTATATCTTTATGGATTGAGTTAATTCTCCAAGAGCTTGAATAAGGCTATCTATTTTATCTAACATGATATTTTCTTTCTTTGGTTAAGACTTTTAAGATTGAATTTATTTGATTATAATTGTTAGTTCTTCAGGATCTTCTGAATTACTACTTTCATATTCTGATTCTGTTAGCTAATTGATTGAGAGAGTTTCAAAATTATCTGTTTTTTCAAGAACAGAAAGAATACTGTTCACTAGGTAAGTCTGTTATTCAATTATAATTTTAATTCCAAATACAAAGATATTTAATAACTTGATAATTTCTCTTTGAAGTTGATTTGGTATAAGATTTTGTTGTACTATGTTATTAAAGAGTTCCTGTGAGAGTTTATTATGTGAGATCACATAATAATTCTGAGTCTAGATAAGAAAATTTATAAATCTTCTGTCTGAATTTTCATTGGTAGAAAAATAGTAAGGGCAGTAATTATATGGTTCAATATGAGATAAGAATTTTCAAGAGTCTTCTCTGTTGTATTCACTGAGATATAGATCAATTGGAAATCCAATAAAAGAATAATATATATTCATAAACTAATTAATTAATTAAGTAATAAATACTTCAAGAGTAACTAATTCTTAAAATAAGTAAAATAAATAATAAATGAAAATAATAAAAATGAGTTGACTGGGATCTCTGGATGGATAAGGTCCACAGAGAAGGTATCAAATATTACAAACTATACTCTAGAAGGTAGATTTTATCACAAATATAGTTTATAATAAGTTTTGAGGATAAAGACTGAATTATTTATAAAGGTTAAGAAGATAATAATTATTTTAAAGATTTTCTAGTGCCAATACTTATGAGTATTATATCAACACAAGATGAAAAATAAAATAAAACAAAAATATAAAAATAAAATTGTAATCATGAATATTAAACTAAGAGATGGTATCAAAAACTAAGTAACAAATACTTAAAACCAAGATAACAAATATCAAAATGTAACAAGTACAAAAACTAAAGTAACAAATACTAATTCTAAGACAACAAATATCAAACTAAAGCAATAAATGCTAAACTAAGCTTTTATACATAAAAAAACTTCAAGAATCTTCTAAATTAAATAAAATATACTTGGCTTATTTTAAGTAGAGGACATCCACTATCTAAGTTTTTCAGACAAGAAAAACTTGTAAATAATCAGAATATAATCTATTATGATAGAAGAGATAAATAAAAGTAAGATATCAAGATAAAAATCAAAGAAAAATTATAAGATAAGTATAATTCAAGTATTTTCAAGAATAATTAAATTATTACTATTCAAGTATATTTATTTTAGGTTTGAGAGCAAAGATATTTATATATCTTTGAGATTTTACAGATTTCTATCTAAATTCATTTGTTACTTTAAATTATAATTACAAATCTTAGGGTAAAAGATCAATAAATAAACAAGTAAAAATAAGAAATAAAATACATATAATAAGTTAAATAATAATATAAATAATGAAATAAAATGAAAAGATAAGAATTATATTCTAAAAAGAAAAAGATAATACAGTTCTCGCCAAAAGTAATGGAAATCACATATTTATTTATAGCTCACTAAAAAAAAATAATAACAACATGAAACAAAAAAATAAACATGCTAGACTATTGTAGTAACTACCATAGAAAAATTAGTACTTAGTTATACGTCCATTTCTCATCAGTACCTCCCCTATTCTATTCGGCATACTATCTACTAATCTCAAAAATACTGACATTTCAAGATTATCCCATTCAGACTTAATAAACCCTTTAAACATGCTACAAGTTACCTGTTTTTCTTGTGCAAGTGTTTTATTTACCCTTTTTTCCACTCGTCTCTTCATTATTGACCAGAGGTTCTCGATTGGATTGAGGTCTGGAGAGTATGATGGCCAATCTAATAATTTTATGCCATGTTCCTTAAAGAAATTTTGTGTTTCGCCAGCCGTATGTTTTGGGTCATTATCTTGTTGGAAAATCCAACCACGACCCATAATTCTTGGTGCATCTTCAACAAGATGTTGAGAAAGGATTTGTCAATATAGGTTTCCATCCATAGTATCTGTGAACATATGAAATCCGATTCTTCCTCGTTTTGAAAATGCACCTCACACATGAACCTTGAATGGATACTTGATAACAACGCGTTCCGGTGGCTCTTCACCAGTTTTATATCGAACTTTGGTAGTATTTCAAAACATTTGAAAGGTTGTTTCATCTGAAAAAACTACCCAGCTCCATTTTTGATGCAAGTGATTTTTGGCCCATTCAATGCGACGTTCTCGGCGAGCTGGATTTAATGGTGGTACAGATTTTGGTCGAATACATTGCCAACCAAGTTCTGTCAGTGTTCTAATAATAGTTCGTTCCGAAACATTTAAATTTGGATAGGAAGTATTGAGTTTTTCTGCGAGTTTATTGGCGGGAATTCCATGATCTTTTTTAATAAAATTTTCCAATTTTTTCTTTTTTCGAGGTGACAATTTGACTGGTCTGCCAGAACGAGGAAGGGGGTCAATTTTTTCATTTTTTTTTAATTTAGCTACATAACGGTATACAGTGGTTTTCGGTATGCCCATCATTTTAACCAAACGCGCCGGCGTATGGACACCATTTGCCCATAATATTCGAAAAACACTCCGGCGGCAAGCAAGTGACGGTTCCTCCATTTGATGCACTAGCTAGCGAAATTTTTAAATTTAACTTGGAAAAAAAAATGCAGTGTCATGTTGTGTACCCATCTCCGAGAAACTATTTAATACATTAGGAGCATTGCACAAGAAATGGTGGAACAATAAAATTTTAAAAATCCCAATCCGAACTTTCTATTACTTTTGGTGAGAACTGTAATAAAAATAAATTAAATTTATTACTAAACTATTTCTAAAACATTTCTGAACTATTATTAAACTGTTTGTAAACTGTTATTGATTTCAGAGTTAATTATTTATTCATAATCTTGAAGTATTACTAAAATATTGTAAAAATATTACAAAAAATATTGTTAGAATTTATAACTAATATACTAATTATATTATTTGAAATTATATATTTTTTAAAGATCTATTAATTAATTATAATTTCAAGATTTGAAAAATTATGAAATTAAAGAAATTTATATTACTACAGTAATAGTATATATTTATATTATTAATATAGATTATGATGAATTTCTAATTATAGTCTCTAAGTATACTATCCATAGCTTATTGAAAAGTTGCAGATATATTACAAAGTTCAAAAGATATAATTTTAAATTTGTATAATCCTTCTCTTGAGATAAATATTATTTTTTCTATACTGAATAATTCCATTTTGATTTATCAATAATTAGAAGTAAGATTCATAAATAAAAACTATTTTGCATCTCCAAAATTATTCATTATTTTATCAATTTATAGTAAGAAATAGATATCTTTCTTGATGAGTATATTAGATTTTTTGTATTCAACACAAAATTATTTCTCACTATTTTTCTTTACTATTATTATAATAAGTGAAATTCAAGAATTATTAGATTTTTGGATAATATCTGTATCTAATATTTATTGTATTTTATTATGAATAAATTCTTGATCAGAAATAATTACTCTATAAGCCTTTTAATAGATAGACTTTTCATTTTCAATATCAATTGAATATTAAATAATATTAGTTTATTCAAGTTTATTTAGATCTAATACAAAAATATCTTTATAAACTTATAATAAGTTATATAGAACTTCTTGTTATTTAACAGTTAACTCTCTTTGCTCAACTACTTTTTCAATTTTTTTTTATTTAAAAAGTATACTTCTATTTTGTTCTTTCTAGTTAATCTAAATTCTTGAGTTTCACAAGATAATTCTCCTAATTCTTTTCTAATATCTATAAATATTATTTCTTTAATTAGAGTAAGTTATAAAAAGATCACTTAAGTAACTCATTCATTAAATTAAATTTTATAAAATTTATTTAAATTATTATATAAAAGAATTCTAATATTTTCAATATATTTAGCATTAATAGTTTCTTCTTTAACTTTTATTTCTTTCTTGACTAGTAATAATTGAGATATTAATTGATAAATAGTTTCTATAAGAATTTTAATTACCAAATAAAGATTAATTATAATAGTATGATGAGATTGAATTAGAATTACTTCTTTTCCAGAATATTTTAGATCAAAATTTATATTATATTCATAAATTTATTTAGATATTTTTTCTTTATTTTTATTATTATAGATTTTGATTATTAAATTTATTAATTATTCTTTAAGTTTTTCTTTTTCTTCTACTTCATTCTTATATTCTTCAGATATTATATAATATTTATTTAAGATTTTTTTAATAGAATTATAATTACTATCTTTAATTTTCTTATCTTTTTCTAATTCTAAATATTTTTCTTTCAGTATCTCTTCAACTTGTTCAGATTATATATAATCTTTACAAGTATCAAAATTACAAGAAATTAAATATTTATTACAGAGTTTTATATTAATATATATCAATTAAACAAGTTATTTTCTTTAGAAAGAAGATAATTATTGATAGATGATTAAAAAGATTTCTTGAGCTAATACTTCTTCAAAACTATTATAGGTAATATACTGTATCTCTTTTTTTATCATATTTAATAATATATATCAGACAAGTATTGCTTTTCTAATTTCATTATATTATTGATAAATATTTAATAGATTATCATTACTTCTTAATTTTCTAATAGTATTATTATTTTTTCATCAACTACTATAATTAAATATGTATATATATTACTTAGTATAGTTACAAAAATATTTAATATTATTATATCTCTAAATTACTTCAAGAAAGTATCTAGCTTTATCTTAAAGTTCATAGTAATCACAGATAGATAAATTGAATTATTATTAGATAAAGTAATTAGAACAGTATTACTTGTCAGATTCATTTCTATCTCTAGTTTTTGAAATAGTTTCATTATTATAATATATTTATAATGTAAATATTTAACTATTCTGCTTTCTATCTTTAATATTCTTAAGACTTTTTTCTTGATAAAGAATCTTTTTTTTCTAATTAGGATCTTTTCTGATTTTCAAATATGTTCTATTTCTAATTATTAGTTTTTAGTTTTATTTTGAGATAAAATTATTGACAGATTATTTGATATATTTATTTTAATATTGATTTAAATAACTAGATTATTAAAATATTGAGAGTATTTATATTTGAGAGTTAGTAGTTTATGATAATATCAACATTCTATAGCAAATTCTTTCTAGTTAAAAGTTTATTGAGAATTTTGATAAATTTTTCTTCTAATTTTATGTATTCTTCTCAAATAAGAATGATATCTTTAACTTGTACTTCTTTTTTAAAGATTTTAATATTTCTAACTTTAGAAATTGAGTTTATTATAATATAAGAAACTTTTTCAAAGTCTGCATTATTAAATTATTTAAATAAAGTATAAATCTAAATTCAGAATTTATCAGATATCCAATAAAGAAAATTATAATCTTCTAAGTCTTGATTTTTAATCTTGAACTCATTATCAATGATTTCACTTGAGAATATTTCTAAATTATCATTATTATCTTTTGGTTAAGTATTTTATTATTCATAAATGAATTTAATTAACATACTTTCTTCTTCTCTATTCTAATTAAAGATTATTATATTTTTCTTGAGATTAATTTTAACATTAATTTAATTTAATTAGTCTATTTCTACTATAAGACTATAGGTTCAAGTTTTAGTAATATCTACTTATATTAGAATTATAATTCTATTAATGATAATAGAGAAGTTATTAATTACTTTTAGTGATTACTTGAAATATTTATTGATAGAAATATTTAATTTTTATTATATCTTCATTTCTAATTATTTAAGAAATTCAAAGTTAATAACATATTCAGATATTTCTGTATTAATAATTAAGTTAATAGTATTACCATAGTAATATAAATTTCTTTAATTTTATAATTTTTTGAACTTGGAAAATTTAACCAGTTAATTGATCTTTAAAAAATATATAATTTTGAGTAATATAATTGGTATATCAGTTATAAATTCAATCATAATTCAATAATATTTTTGCAATATTCTTGCAATATTTTTGTAATATTCAAAGATCATCAATGAATAATTAGTTCTGAAATCAATAACAGTTCACAAATGGTTTAACAATAGTTCAGAAATGCTTTAAAAATAGTTCAGCAATGAATTTTATTTATTTTTATCATTTATCTTTTCTTTTTAGAACATATATCTTATCTTTTTATTTTATTTTATCATTTAT
>CAJVPS010001917.1:0-13736 GCA_910591765.1 Ambispora leptoticha | reverse complement strand
AAAATCTGAAAAAAATATATGTTAAACTACAACTAATAAACTTTATTTTAATATAAAAATAAAAATTATTTCTTATTGAAATTATAAATTTTAATATAAAGAGAAAATTTCAATTTTCACTATGTTTTATTAGTAAATTTAGCCCCTGAGTCTTTACTTTTGGTCATCACTGTAGATGCTTTTAATTTCTTGATAAAGCTAATAATAAAAATAATTAAAGAATATAATGAAATATTACAGATTTATTGCTAGCAGAAAATTTCAAAATTAAAAAAATAAAGAGCTTGCATTTTGATTATATTAATTTTAGATTAAGTAAATAAATATATAAATAATATAACTTATAATAGAAACTTTAACAGCTAGAATATATTCAGTTTTGACATTATATAATTCATGAATTTTTGACAAGAATTATTACTTAGAAGATTATGAATTAATAATCTTTTTATTTTTGTAATATTATAGAGAAATCTGATTATAATAGTATTTGTAATAACATTTTGCAGTTATAAAATCAATATAGTTCAATTTCTAATTTTCAACTTTTATTTTTAGTTAGTTAATCAATCATTTTTTAGAATTTATATAATTATCTCTGTTTGTTGAATGGTTTTCAATTTATTGCCCTTATATAACTCGAAGAACATTAATCACCTGTCTTTATTGACTATTTTGAATGGTTCTTGTTTTTTAATGATTATACAAAATTATCGCATTATTAAATATATTACATGGAATAGAAATAAGACATTCTTTATAATATTAATCAAACCAATTGTAAATAACATTATGAATTAAATAGATATTATAAAAGATTTCTGTTTTCATTATCTTGTATTCGCTAATGTACTGGGAGTATTTTTATCACTTTATTACATGTTACATATACAGAAAGTGGTAGTTGACATTTTCTAAGCTTTTGGATGATTATTTTATTTCATTCTTCTTATTATGAATTTTATTGTTATATGTTTCTATTATTATAGCAAGAATGTATACAAGACGTAAATATTTTGGGCTTATGCCATTTTTATTGGTTGCAATTATTTGAGAAAATTTTTATAAAGTACTACCGATTTCAGATAATTAAAACTGAATTTTGACTTCATTTTATGGTAACATTGCATTCTGAGCTAAGCTTTGTATTATAATATTTCCCATAATTTACATAGTTATCCACTTCCTATTCTAAAGATCATTATATTAATCTATGTGATTTAATTAATATACATAGCATTATTAATGCTAAATTCAGGTGTTTCTTCAAATGAAGGTGGCGATGATACATTAACATCATCACCAGATGCCTGTAACATCCAATCATTTTTTTATAAGCAAATGATTTTTCAAACATTATAAAAAAATTAAAAAATACTAACAATTAGAGATGCCCAATGACGCATCATATTTTCCGTCAACAAAAGATGGTGCCTTGCATCAAATTGAAAACATCCTTCTAAATGATGGAGACAGGTATCAACGTAACGTGATTGAATTTGCTCAAGTGCTGTCTCAAACCGAGTTTTGTAATCATTGTCGGCTTGTCCGTTACTTTTCTAATGTTATTATAAATTTAATAAATCATTAGATTTTTTAATTGCTAAAAGTATATAAAGTTGAGAATAATATTTACCCGCTTTCGTTGTACATGTACATGACGATTATAATGAAATTGTTGAAATAATCGTTGGGAACGCCGTACATCTTTTAACGAAAGAATAGAAATTACATGTATTTGAGAATATAAATTTTTGATTTATTTGAAAATCATTTTGTTTTTACATTTTTCATCGATTTCGTTATTTTCATCCCCTAATTACAAATAAGAATTCATATAGTTATTGAATTCAACCTGAAAAAAGCATTAAACAGTATTAACTATTCTTACCTGATAAAGACTCAGCCAATCTCTTTTTATTGAATATCTTTTGAGAACTCACATCACCTAAAAAAACCATAATGTTATAATAATTTCCCAATGAATTAGAAAACAAACTTGCTGACGAATATTTTCGTTTTTCCTCCAGCAATGAAATTGAACAATTTAAAGATCGTCTATCAAATTTTTTTTATAGTTTCGCATCAAATTATTAATAGAAGCTTAAAACAAATTATACACTAAATAGAAAATAATCACCTACAATTTTCTACACAATCCATCGGTTTAACGTCACTTTCTTTATAAAAATAATAGTTTTTATTAGCAGAATCATTTTAAATCATTTAATTTTCATTCCTTATATACCATTAATTCCATCATTTAGCATCGCTAGCACTTTATCTTTTCTCCAGTTTATGTTCAATACATTTATATGATAATGTGCTAAATTATCAATATACCATCGAAGACTTTTTAGACTACATGTTGCTCTTTTCAGTTCAACATATTTTCGTGCATTCTCCATAGAAATGGGGAACACAGACATGTTTTCATTAAACCATCGTTTTTCTCTGGCAAGTTTTTCATAACTGATCGCTACGGTAATATATTTTGGTTCATTTTTGATTGGAGTGGATTGTGAACTCATTTTGTTTTAATATAAGGGATACACACATAAATAGTCAAGACATGGGAGGAATGTGTGGTTGAAACTTTATATTACATTTTTGAGATCTGTAACCAATAAAAGACACGTATCTATAATTTATGTGTGACATTTGATATATATTGATCAGGTGATTTAAAAATAATATTTTCTATTCGTAAAATACATGTTCAATAATATTAATGTCTTTTCGCGCATTCTCAATTCCGTTTTTCGTGACAAATCTTGCGTTACTTATGTCCAAGTACTCTACAAATCCATAGTCGACAATCACTTCCAAATGGTTATCAGAAATACAAGTGGAAATTGGGAATTTTAAAATCTGAATTTCGGCTTTAGTTTCCATCAAGAAACTTTGTATCGCCATTGGAGAAAATTCTAGAGTTGTGTTTATTTCCAGATATCGTAGTTCCGAGGGTAACCATTGCCATAATCCAGAAACAAATTTATCAAAGCCATTTCTATTATCATAGTTATCCCATCTCTCTTGTTCTCCGTCGTCACACTCATCGCTGTTATCGTTCTCGTTGTCGTACACATTGTCATCTTCCTCATCTTTCTCTTCGTCATCGTTAATTGTCTTAGCCGATGAGGATGATGCTGATGATGCTGATGATGACGATGATGACGATGTTGTCGTGTATGATGTTGCTTGAATGTGAAATGTCAAAGATTTCATGTGTTTCCAAATTTCAATAACATGTAAAATCGACGGCAATTGATCGAATGACAAATAGACTTCAAATTTTTCAATGTTTGGATTATTGGATCCATAATCTTGCAAGAATTCGATGGTGTCAAATGAAACTGATCCAACAAGAACTAATTCTCGCAGAGATGAAGCAGCATGAAGCATTAATATACTGATGACACTCTTCACGACAAATGTATTCCTAAATTCCAACACAGTTAGTTTCGAGAAAGCTTCAACTGATAACCTGGGATAATAATTAGAATCTAACAATGAGCAATTCCTAAAGACAATTTGTTCCAACTGTTGATGTATCGATAAAATATCCAAAATCATAAATTGTTCTGACAAATTAATATCACATAATTCAATGTACTTTAAAAAGGGCGAGTGAAGAACGAGAGCATCAAATAAACGTTGTAAGTCTTGTGAAGATTCCCAATCATGATATCTCGAAATTGTGATACTTGTTAACGTGAATTGTGCTGCGATTAGTACAATCAAGTAATCAATTCGTTCGAATACGTTGCTATCAGACAAGGTTTTAGATGTAAAGGTGAGTTGTGAGTATGGATTTAAAGTCACGCTTATGGATTCTATATTACTGCATAATTGTGCTGCTGAATAAAGTATTTCTGCGGGATATTCACCAGATATTTGCATTCGTTGTAGATTTGAACAAGAATCTTTTGCTCCCGACCATTGGAATATATCCCACTCTTTACTGTCGCAACCCCATTCATCATTATTAAAAAACTCGAGATTATCAAAATCCAATTCTAATTCTTCTAATTTTGCTTCTTCAATTAAACGTTGACAAAATGTCTTTAGCAATTTCCGTGAAGTTCTTTTGTGTGGCACAGGTGAACACCATTCATTTATCGCAGCATACAAATCACCCAATGAAAATTTTTTAATCAAAGAATCATATGCAAACATCGGCTTCAAGAGGTCATCGTCATCCTGGTTATCTGAAGAAGCTGATATTGATATCCAATCATTATTCTTTGGTATTAGCCCGTACTTTTGTTTTTCGACTTTCGGAAGACAGAGAAATAGTGTGTCGATCAATAATGCAGGATTGCTCGCTGTTTGAAATGGATTATACCATAAGAGAGGAATTCCTTGTCGACACCAATTACTATTTACAAAGATGCACGAATGTAATGTTTTGTGGTCGTTTTTTAGGTTTCCGAATATTTTATCAATGCATAAGATTGGAAGGTTTGATGCCATTAATTGATATCGATTGATGTTTATAGTTATGTGCAACGATTTATTTCTGTGTATGTTCTCACTTGTACATGTATGACAATTTTTTCCTTTGATCAATACTTTTTTAGAATGTATAACAGGACCGGGCAATCTTTACGATATATGTCTCAGCAGAAGAAGGCACCTGACCTTATTCTTGCGAATCAGGTTTTACGAATACCTCTAAAAGTTATCAACACATAATACGTTATTTGGTCGGAGGGCATGTAATTTTTTACATGTACATGTACATGTATATAATCCTGCATACGTAAAAAAGACTTTTAAATGAATAAGATAAATAAATTTTGATAAAATAAAGAAATTAATACACAATAGTACATGTCATTGGAACCACTTTTGGTCTTTGTGCACATCAATTAATGTCCGTCTGAATCTATTTTATAAAACTTTGACGCAATTTGTTTTGCATTGTGCATATAACGGTGTCTTTTAGATGGTTTAAATTTATTTTTTCATGATCCATTCTCGCTATACTTTATAAATTGTCCTTTGTAAGATATTCAACAGCGTCAAGTGTTGTTGATATTTTGTGTGACTTAGGCGGTGTTTTTATTTTCGTTAGACACAATCACATTTACTTTACTTACTATTTTAGGATACGTATTTTGAAATGATGAGAAAATAATTGTATTAACGATACAACTTTTTCAATGAGAGAATTATTAATTTATATTTAAAATATTCTAATTAAATATTCTTAATTGTATAAAAAAATAATTATTTCTATCCAGATTTAGAAAAATACTAAACTGTTATAAATAAAATAACTTTACAAGGAATAGATAAGATTTTAAAATAAATTTGATTTAAATTTTTACATTGTATACTGATCTTGTAATCTGATTAATAAAATATTTTAATAGAATTATCAGATTAAATCAATAAATTATATAATCTGCAAAAATATTAAGTTTTCTGATAAACTCTAATAATAAATAAATAACTAGTCATATCTTCATATAATCATATTCATGAAAATATTAAAAAGTGTGACTATGAAAAGATTATGATTATATAAAAATCAAATTTCTATGCTTTATAATAATTAAAATCAGAAAAATCTGTGACTATATAGAAAGTATGATTATATAAAGAATAACTGTATAGAGATATAACTACAAAGGATTATCAAAAGTTTCTGAATGTGATTTTTAAAATGTGATTGCTATACAAAAAAGATAATGTTTATTATACAAATATGATTTGTTTTTGTTTATTTTGTCTTAAAAAACATTTCTAATTCAATTTTTCTTTCTAACTTCATTTTTTTTACAAATTGTGGTTACAACTGCAATAATGAGAAAAAATAATGAGGTACTATATTTTATTTTTATAAAAATGGTATTTCATATAATCAGATTGCAGAAACTGTTGGATGTGACAAAATAACAATTTATAATATATTAAAAAAATATGCCAAAACCAAATCTATTAATTCTAAGTCTTGTTCCAGATGATCATACCTGATCAATATCACAAATCACAATTATCTTAAATATATAATAACAAATGAAAAAGCATAAAATTGATGATTATATACTACTAAAAAAAAAGTACTATAAAAAATAAAACAAGTCAGAATATTTCAGAAATTATTATTTATCATACTCTTTATTCACTGGATTAAGAAGTTATATTATATAATAAAATTATTTATTTCATCAGTAAATCAAGAGATATAACTTGCATAGTGCTTAAAATATAAAAGCTAAATAATAAATAATTAGGCAAAAATATTATAAAGTAATAAATTGATCTTTATTTAATTCTAGCAAAATTATACTAGCAGAGTATGAAGAGAATCAGAAGATAAATTGTTACTCTCTTGTATTTAATTATAGTTAAATATAGTTTAAGCTATATATTTTGAAATTATTTTTTATAAAAAAAGATAAGATCAATTGTACTATTTTATGAATTAGTAATTAGAATTACTTTTGTTAAAATATTATACAAATATATTTTATCTATTATGAAGTATATATTTTCAAGAATAATAATTTATTTTAGAAGATAATGCTAGATTTCACAAAATAAAAATTATAGTATCATTTTATATAGAAAAAAATCTATATATTCTTTTTTAATTTACTTGAAATCCAAATCTTAATCTAATTAAAAATTTATAAATGGAAATAAAAAAAATTAGAAATAAAAAAAGCTAATTAATCTTGCTAAACTTGAAAAAGATATTAAAAATATATAAAAAGTACTTTTGAAATGTATAATAAAAATTTAGTTAATAGTATATCAATATACTGTAAATTCAGAGTAATTATAATAGAAGATAGCCTAATTAAATACTAGTTTAATAATATGAAATATAGATTTTAATAAGCTTAAAATAAAGTTTTAATAAAGTTTTTTTGGCTAAGTTTTAAAAATTATATGTTTTATATTATATAAAAATTTATTTAAAAACTTTTGATAACTCTTTTTATAATAATAAGTAAAAGTTATAATTATAAAAATAAATAAAAAATAATAAGTAAAAAATAACAGAAGTAATAATAATAATAAATATTATTAAAAATTTATATTCTTAATATTCTTATAAAAAAATAAATTCTTTAGTAAAAATAATATATAAAATAAATAAATATTTATTAAATATAATATAATTCTTTTAATAAATTAGTTAAAATAATTAGTATAAAAAAAATACTAATATAACTAAAATATATATTTTTAATATATTAGATATAAATAAGTATAATAATTAATATAATTATTAATTTGATATATAAAATATCATATAATATTATAATTTTAAACTAATATAAAATTGATATTACTTTATTTATATTTTAATAATCAATATACTAATATAAATATTTTTGGTATTAATTTTTATATTTAATAATTAAAAAATAAAAAATATTATTTATTTTCAAGTATAAAGTATAAAAAAATAATAAGTTAGCTTTAGGTAAATAATATCTAAAATATTATAGAAATTATATAAAAACCAGATTTTTTAAGTTTATAATATATAATATAATTAAGATTAATTTTTAAATCAATTTAAATATATTTGTTTAATATTTATATAATTAAATAATTAATAAATTTTTATTTAAACTATCTAAAATTATCCAAAAGTCAATTCTAAATAGATTAAAAAATATTAAATATTATATTATTTTTCAGATTTAAAAGATTTTTAATTCTATTAATTAAATAATATTATATTCTTGATTAAATAATATAGATTAATAATATTATTATTAGAATTAAAATAACTAAAAACTTAAATAAAAGATTTTAACTTGAAAATTTCTATTTATATAATTTAATATATTTTAAAAAATCTTTAATTTAATATTTATTATCTATTATAAGTTTTTCTTTTATAATTCTATTATATTATAACTTATCTTAAATAAATAAAGTAATATATTTATTAAAATTAAATTTTTTTAAAAAATAATTCTTTAAATATTTAAAATATTTAATTAATAAAATATTATTATAAAATATTATAATAATATAAAAGTATAATAAAATATCTTTATAAAATTTATATTTAAGATACTATTACTATAGTAATATAAAATTCTTCAATTTTATAATCTTTTTTTGATTATATAAAATTTTATTTTTTTTAATTTTATAATTTATTATCTAATTATTCTTATTTTTTATCTAATTATATATTAATTTATATTTATTTTTTATAATTATATTTTTACTCTAAATATTATATTTTTATTCTCTTTATTTAAGATCTATATTTTTAATTTATATTTTATATATATTTAATTTAGTATACTTAATAAATTAATAATATTAAAGATTTTTTTATTTGATAAAATATTAATAAAATACTAATATTTGATAAAATACTAGTAAAATATTAGTATTTAATAAAATACTAGTATTTTGTAAAATATTAATATTTCTAAAATATTAATATTTTAATATATTGAATAAATTTTTATATTTTAAAATATTAGTATGTATATTTAAATAGTATTAATTAGTAATACTATAATAATTTATGTATTTGAAAAATATATAAAAAAACTTACTATTCTAGCTTGAAATAAATAGATTTGAATTGAATTATTTGAAAAATATAATTAAAAAGCTTATTATCATAATAATAATAATCTTTTTAGATTTTTTTTAATTATATTAGTATTCTTTCTCTTACTTGATTTTATTTCTTTGATTATACAAAATTAATTTTGATTTAAATATAAATATTATATTAATTTTTGACTTTTAATATTATTTTGAGTGTAAAAAATCTCTATTATAAATAAGTTTTACTTTTTATTTTATTTATTTTATTATTTTTGAGAATAGAAAATCTTTATTATAAATAAGTCATATCTTTTTAATTATTATTTATCTTAGTTTTATTTTTCTTTAGTTATAATTTTCTTTAATTAATAGTAACTTTACTATTTAATTACTTTATATTTTAAATTATATTAATTGATAGTAACTTCACTATTTGATTTTTATAATTTTCTTGATTTATATTATTCTTTTATTATTTATTTATTTCTTTTAAGATAATATTTATAAATATTAACACAAATCTTAGAAATCTTTATTAATATTAAAGTTATAATCTAATTCTTCTCTCTTTATTTGTTAATTAATTCAGTCTCTTTTAACTAAAAATATTATCTCAATTAATTATGACTTATAATAGCCAATTAAAGAATTGTGATCAATTATAATAGTTAATCAGAGAATTATGACTAAGTTATAATATTATTTTTACTTTCAATTTAATATTATTTAGATGAATTCAAGTGAAATTTACTTATCAGATTTGTTATAATATATTTTTGATATTTTTTCTATAGAGAAAAATCTTTATAGATCTCTTAATATTCACTTTATACTCTTTATTTTTGATATTTAAGTGATTAATAAATAATTATATCTTGAATTTTTATAACTAATTATTATTTTTTTATTGAATTATCTATTAATTATCATTTAGAAGTATATTAAGATTCTAATTATACTATTAGAATACTTCTTTCAATACTTTTATTTCTATTATCATCCTCTTTAATCAGACTTTTCTTTATAATTTTGAACTTTTTATTTTACTTACTAAGAATATTAGAGCAGTATCAATAAATCAAATTATATATTTATTATTTTATAAGTTAATTTAACTTGATCTTAGTAAGATATATACTATCTGACTCAGATAGAAAATAATATAATTAGTAAATACTTTTATATTTAATTATATAATTATTCAAGAAGAATAACTAGACTTAATTAAATAATTTTACTAATAATTTATTTATTAAGATTTTACTTTACAAATATAATCAAGAATCTTTTCTAATACTAGTGAGATTGATAAATATTATTTCAAAATTAAAAACTCAGAAGATTTATCAGCTTTATTTATATAAATAATACTAAATCAAGAATCAGAAAAGAATAGTAATTATATAAACTTAGCAAAATATCAAAGTATATATTTAAATTCAGAAGAAAATCCAAAAATAAAAGAAAAAGAAAATAATTAAATAGCTCAAAATAATAATAATAATAATTTAGATAGCTTAATTATAGTTCTTGAAGCTCAAATAGCTAAACAAAATAACTGACCTATAGAGAAAATTATCATTTTCATCAGAAAATAAAGAAAAAATGATCAAAATCTAACAGAATAGCTCAAAAACTTTAATATAATTACTCAAGTTAATAAAATTATTACTATTAAGAAAGTATAACTTGTTTGAGAATATTTAGAAGATATTACTATTCTGTGATATGATGAAAAAAATAGAAATAATATTACTCAATTAACAATCTGAAATGATATTAATAACCAGTCATATAGCTTTTGCTATTAATTTGTTACATATTTCTGAATTAGAAAAAGAATAGATCAATAGCAAGATGAAATTAAAATCTTATAACAAACTAATACTATAAATAAATATATAGATAAATTTATTAATCTACTTCATAAAATAGATTCTGATAATAAATATTCAAAAGAATATAAAATCAGAATCTATAGATAAGAACTCAAATCTGAAATTAGAAAATAGGTATAAATATTTACTGATAAAACTTTTCTAAATATGATATAAGTTGTCAAAAATATAGAAAAAGCTGATACAGATATTTCAACTTATAAATATTATTAATCTCAAATTCAGAATAATTTAATATTGAATACTATTTTAATAGTAATTCAAGAACTTAATTAATGAATAAAAAATATTAAAACTAATAAAAGATCAAACTATAATAAAAATAACTCTGGTTATCAGTCTAATAATCAAAATTCTAAATTAATTTCTATATTTTATAATTATAATAAGTCAGATTATATTTATCTAAATTATTCTTAGCTATAATTATATAGGAATAGTTAAAATAATTTTGAAAATAATTATCAGAGATCAAATAAAAATAATTAACAATAAAATAATATATTATCAAATTAGTTTAATTCTGAAAATAATCAAAATACAGTACAAATAATAATTAAATTATATTATTAGTATAAATATAAGCTCTTATAAATAATATTCAAATATTAATTGTCAAATCAGATAATATAAATTCACTACTTGGAATATATAAATATTTAGCTATTAATAAAAAGATTAAAAATTCAAGAGCTACTTCTTATAGAATCTGGTCTATAGAATAATTCTGAAAAGAAGTGATTAAAAATAATAAAGAATTAAATATTATTAAAGAAGAAGAACAAGAAAATTCTCTAAAATTATTCTTGATCAAGAATGAATAATATTAAACTATTCAAAATACTTAATAAAGAACTTAATAAGAAAACTATTCATAAAAAGAAAAGTAAAATTACTTTATCTATACTCACTATTATAACTGAACTCTATAATATACTAGAAAATTTGACTTAATAAAAAGTAAATATTATAGTTATTTAACTAATTTAGACTTTATCTTTTCAAAAAACTTAGTTATTAAAAGAAATATACTAAGTTATAATACTTAAATATAAATGCAAAAGAAGAGTAATATTTGAATAAAAACTTAAAATCATATCTGCTTGATGTAAAATCAAAGTTAAAAAGAATAAAATGAATCTAATTATTAATACTAGTATCTCTAAATATATTATTATATATAATTTTATAAAAAATATAGAATTGAAAATATAATATAATTCAAATATATCTATATTTAATACAAATAGAATTTCAAAATAATCTCTTAAAACTATTAATAATCAACTTTTAAATATTAATAGAATTATAATTCTAATTGAAATAGATATTATTAAAGCCAAAATATATTTATTAATTATAGAAATGAACTTTTTAAATAAAATTTAAGTTAATATTAATATCAAAAAAGAATTTTTTTACTTTTGAATATAATAATTAGAAAGAAAAGATACTAATTAAATTTATCCATGATGATAGAAAAAATTTTATATTTGATGAATCAAGCTTTGAAGAAAATAAATTAGAAGAAGATTCTAAAAGCAAATTTGAAGAATAACAGAAAATATTTCTTATAATAATATAATGATTAGAATATTATAATATTTAGATAATAAAAAATTCAAGATAATAATAATATTAAAATTATTACTAAAGAAGCTTGAACTTCTATTAAAACTTTTAATCAAAATCTGAGAGATATTAATTTTAAAAATATATCTTTTTAAATTATTTGAAATATCAGAAGAATTTATAAAGTATAAGCTTATCAAAAAGAATTTAAATCAAATAAAAGAAATATATCTGAAAAAATTATAAATATCTTAATAAAAAATTCTCACAAAAATATAACTGAAATAACAGATAGCTATTTGACTAGAAAGAACTCAATAATAAATATTATATTAAAGAAATCTTTTTATTTCTGATTATAAATATTACTAATACTATAATAATCTTGCTAACTAAATAACTACCAAAATTTATAAATTATTTTATTCAGAATTCAAAATAATTAAAGACTAGACTAATGAAGTAAAAAAAGATTCTTTATTCATACTTAAGTAAAAAGAAGTTTTAATTTATATCAATCTGCTTTATAATAAATCTATCTTAATTCTTTAAATTAAATAATATAATAAATATAAAAAATATCTAGATAAATAGAAAAAAATCAACTACTTATAATAATTATATCAGAAAAAAATAATTAAATCTTTCTACTTGCTTTTAATATAATGAATATGATAAATTTAGAAATATATTTATTATTAAAAGTTATAAGGAGAAATATTTCTATATCTATAAATATTAATATATCTTTTGATTTAATTATAGAAAATAGAAAAAAAATATCAGAATAATTAACAAACTTAGAGAATGAGAAATATTATTAGAAGTATATAATAAATATAATAAAATTAATAAAGTAATATTATTTCAATTTATATATAAAGATAACTTTATTTATAAAATTATTTATAAGAGTTCTATAGAAGTCTCTACTACTAAAATATTTCAATATATTTATTAATAACTTAATCTTAATTAAAAATAATAACTTTCTTGCTTGGATTATATTAATATTAACTTTATTAAGAATATTTAATTTTCTGTAATAATAAAAAATATGATAATTATATATAATTTAAATTTTTAACTAAACTAAATAAAGAAAAATATTATATAGTTTTAGAATTAATTCAAGAAGAAGAAGTAATAACTAATGAACTAATTAAAAAAATAAATATTGTACTTATTTTAAATTAACTTTTTCAACTCAAATTGATTAAGATTTAAGTATTATTTATTAAATACTTAATAAATTTTTATAATAATTTAATAACTATCTGAAAGAATTATTTATTAATTAAAATAATAAATATTATATAATTAAAATTTATAATAATCAAAATAAAGAAAAATTACCAGAAAGAGCTCATCTAACTAATACTAGATATAATATTTATTATATTAAAAAAGTAGTAATTAGAATTCTATTATATTAAGTTATATTAATAAATATATATATTACTATAAAAATTTCTATAAGAGTTATATATTAAGTAATATTTTACTTATCTCTTACTAAATAAGAAATTAATATTGAAAATAGAACTATTAGTTCTAAATATACTGAAAATATTAGTATTATTACCATAGTAATATAAAATTCCTTAATTTCTTAATTTTTCTTAGTTATGAAAAACTATATTTTTATTATAATTTTATTTATTTTATAATTATCCCTATTTTCTATATCATTTATTACTATATTTATTATCACATTTC